>VDFB02346566.1:0-23039 GCA_007258455.2 Sequoia sempervirens
AATTCGCCCTTAGAAAATGACGTCCCGCTTAGAATAAAAATCGCTGCTCCTCAAGAACTCGAATTTGTGCCCAGTTGATTTGTTTGCAGCTGCTATAATAGTGTGCCTGGGATTGTATGAGAACCACGATTTTTGCTAGTGAGACCAGCAACAAACTCATCCCTTTCAATAATGATTTCTTCACCTTCCAATCGCTGCCTTCCACAATTCGATTCCTAAAAAATTTGAATTACTTTAATGTCAAAATGTTGCGCTATACCTTGCTGGATGTACCACGATTTCGCCAGCAATTAAGATCGGCTACAAAAGAAAATCGATATGCCAACAAGACTAAAATGATTCTCCAAAATGCAATTGCTTCCTTCACCAAAATCGAACTCCTTATGCTTCTCCAAAATTGGTCAAAGACCATTAAATTTTGCAATAATCGAACTTGTAGGAAACCTAATGTGATTACCTCCAGCTAGGGTTGATCTTTCACAACCAAAACCGGTATCCTAAAGTATTCAAACCCTCAAACAAGCAAGCATTCAAGCTCTTCACCAAACTGGTATGAAAAGTATAATCCAAGACGTGCTCAAATGCCAAGCCCATAGCCCCTTATAAAGGTTTCTCAATCACCTTCAAGAAGCTTCTAGAAAATATTATTATTTTATTCCCAAAGTGACTTTATGATATATTATTTTATTTTAGTCACTTAATTAAATTAATTAAATATAAAGCTATCTTATGATTTTGATTTATTGAGATAACTTTACAAATAATTAATTTAATAATTATTCCCTTATTTCTCCTTTAGCCTTCAAGAATAATAAAGGCTAAATGATTCCCAAGGTGGCTACTGAGATGGGGACATTACATACTGTTGCCAAGTTCTTATGTTAATAATGGATATATTCAGAAGAGACAAAATAGAATGTGCCAGATCTAAACATAAGACAAAATTGTCTCAGGGAATAGCATTCGATATTATTTTAAGGGGTCGGAAACTTTAAGGGAGCCGTCAGAAATGTTATTCACGCCACCTCCTAACTGAAGGAATCATTATTCTCCACGACTATGTGTGAGCTGATGCCAATTCAGAATTAAGGGCCGCTACCAATATTAACATATGGAAAGATTGTAAAGGAGAAGCAGTGTCAAGGAAAAGTCAAAGAATTATTAGTTGTGAAAACGTGGAAAGCATTATCGCTGGAGATTACCCATATTATCTCGATAGCAATTAAAGGAAGGATATGGTTTAAGAAATCACCTTTCAAGGTCATCGCAGAAGCTAATATTCTTTGAAAAGGTCGATGCTTTGGGTCGGCGGAAGTCCGCATTGACTCTATCTCTCTAAAAAATCATATTATATAAATCAACTTATGCCAAGGTGCCATTCAATTAAAATATAAATTGTTACCAAGCCACCATAAGGAGTTTAATGCAGGTTCATGGAATTTCCTTTAGCTGCCAGGTGTAATATGCAAACACAAGGGGAGTAACACAAACAAGTCAAGCATTATAAGAATTGTTGCTAGTTGTTCAACAAATTATCTCTGCTACCAAATGTAAAGGAATCAATATTATTTGTAGTGGCCGATAATTCTCAAGGGATATTCGCATCATTCTTTGGAGTCAAAATTAGCTGCCAGACGGACATAAAGACAAAGGATATATTGCCAGATAAAGACAAACAAAAGGGTCGCTATTGTATATTGCCACCTGTCATTAGCTGTTGAGGTGTTGTTGTAAGGAGCATCAAGCGATATTATTTATTGTGGGGAAATTATTAAGTGTCCAGGAGATCGGGCAATTAGCCATAGCTGCCTCAAATATATTTGGCATCGGGTATCAGGGAGCTGCTTATGTCACAGGTCAGCAGATTTATTAAAGGTTATATATTAGATGTTCTAAAGTATAGTTAATTTCTGGAAGGATAATTCGCATGCTTATCTTGTATTATCTGAGATATAAATATGCAACGTATTTGAGTAATTTGAATGTGAAGACTCCAAGACTTTTATATATATATATACATTCGCTTTTTCCCTAAGTATATCTGCAAATGTATTTGAACTTATGGTTTGTAGTCTAAATTTGTTGTGTATATTGAGTCTACAAATATTGGTTCATTTAAATCAATATATATCAGAAGATAAATCGTTCATATTAGTTTGACAAATATCATTGTCAAACTTGGGTAATCGGTTAAATATCACCTACAAGGGTAGGCGATATTGCACTGTGCATAGGTGATTAGGCTTCGAGGACCCTTTGCAAGCAAAACAAAGATTTTGTTTCCTTAACTCATTCTTGCTACCCTTTTGAATTTTTTCTTTGGAAGACCCCTTTTCATTTGTCTTGGGTTCTAATAGTTTATTTTCAGTCTCTCCCTTATGTTTGGATTTTACCACTGTCGTACAATACCCCTTGATGTTTGCGTCCTTCATAAGTTCGGAGAGTCCTCCTATCAACTCGGAAATAGACTTACCAGAAGTATTCATCATTCCACTGTCTTTTGGGAAACACACAAAACTCCACAAGATGGCAGGTTCTTAAGCTCTTATACCACTATAATAACCCCCTTTGATCTGAGTTTTTTTTTTATTTAAATTCCTTCTGATTTTTTTTAAAGTTTTTGCCAAGCAATGCAGGAAATAGAGATATTTGCAAAATAAACTAACTCCAAACAAATGCATAAATAATTTAACTCAGATTTGTTTATTGCCTTAAGTAACTCAATTAAATCATACCCGTAATATAATTTTGCAATATTGCAGGTCTAAGTTTTGTTTGATCAGCAAATTGGTGTCTCTCAAAATGGGATGCCACTTCCAGATGCTATCAAAAACCCTCATTAAAATTTTTGCACAATTGTCATGCCCTCACAAATTCCAACATAAAATCTGGCCGACTAGTATAAGTTAAATAAATTACTGAAAAAATAAAATTAATTCTATAAACCAGGCCGACCATTAAAGAGAAGACTTTATTGTAGTATGGCAATGACGAAATGAAGCTAAATTAATTTGGCCGACTACTTTCTCTTATTAGCATATATGTAAGACAAGTTTGTTTATGATGGTCGAATATGTATAAGAAATATATGGTCTATTGGCTGACCCAGACATATTCATAATGTCATAAGAGGCCGGCGCCTTTGATATGTGCTCTATAAGCAAATATATATGAAATCGCCCAAGTTTGGGATATAGCAAATGAGAAATGAAGGAGCATTAATTCCTTATTAAGATGAAAGAAAACTCTTTAATATGCAGCAATCTTATTAAAGGCAGCAAATAAATAAATAGAGTGATTAATAAGTCTCAAAGAGCAGTGATTATTAACTAAACGAGGCAGCAATTAGTCAAAGGATTGGGACGTGTCTTTTAAATGGAAACATGATATGAAGAGGCATGTCCCTTCCTAGTGAGAAGTACAAGAGCAGGTCAATTGAATGCGAGAAGATCATCAAACCTTAGCAAAACACACTTCAGTAAAATACAAGAGACACAAAGGCAGAGCAGATCGAATACTAGGAGAATATATTTAGGCAAATAGAAGAAGATACAAAGAGCACAACAGCTACAAAAGGGAACTCGTGCTATTCCAACATAGCAGACAATCATAATAGGAATACATATATCATCAAGAAGATATCAGATCTATTTCACATTCAGGTGTATCTCTGCCACTTATTGTCTTACATCTATATAAGTATAGTCTTGCAGAAGAAAGGAAGAATAAATGTATTTACTATTTCTACACACAATCATTGACCTATGTATGCATATTACTTATAGATAATAAAGAAGGATCTCTATGATTGAAACAGTACTATGTTAACTGTCTGAAACTCACCTTGTGGGAAGGGCTAGGGGTGGAGTGGTAGAGGCTAGAAGCCCACTTGGGACCTCTACCCAATTCCTCAAGAAGGAAGAGCCAGGGGTGGAGTGGTAGAGAGCCAAAAAGCCCACTTGCGACCTCCGCCCAATCCCACAGGATGGCAAGTGTCTTTAGGGGTTGTGGCATTGATGGGGAAAGAAAGTACGGGAGGGTTGTGGTATACACCCTCTTAGGCTTGGCATATGGCGTTGGGCAGACCCATCATGTCTCTTCTCCTCGTTTCCTAAAATGTTGCATTATTGATAATCTATGAATGTGATGCAATTGTCTAACCCTAACAAGCATACATACATATTTGTGAATGTTGTCCATGTGGTGAATGTAGGATTCAATCCAAGATTACATCATTAAAGAGATCTTTATTTGATAAGGTGAAAACCCTAACCCTAATTTGTTGTAATTTGTGAACAATAGGCGAATTCTAGGGCAAATTAGGAGAGGGACATTACAGTGGTATCAGAGCATCTTTCCTGCCAACCTGTGTATACTTCGTGTATTACATGTATTCATGTGTCTGCTTCATGCTTCTTGTGTATACTTCATGTATTACGTGTATTCATGTGTATGCTTCATGCTTCCTATGTATACTTCATGTATTATGTGTATTCACATATATGCTTCATGCTTCTTGTGTATACCTTATGTATTACATGCATTCATGTGAATGCTTTGCATACCTTGTATTTAAGTGCATACTTTGTGACTTATGTGAATTCAATTGTATACCTTGTGACTTACATGTATTCAAGTGTATACTTTGTGGCTTACGTGTATTCAAGTGTATACCTTGTGACTTATGTGTATTCAAGTGCATACTTTGTGACTTATGTGAATTGAAGTGTATACCTTGTGACTTGTGTGTATTCAAGTTGTATACTTTGCAGCGTACATGTATACTTTGTGACTTATGTGTATCCGTATGTATACTTCATCACTTACGTGCATCCGTGAGTGTGCTTCGTGACTTACACATATTCAAGTATATACTTTGTGACTTATGTGTATCCAAGTGTATACTTTGTGACTTACATATATTCATGTGTATACGTTGTGACCTACATGTATTCATGTGACCATGTGTATGCCTTTCATATACCTTGTGACTTCAAGGGTATACTTTGCAAATTACATGCTTTGTGACTTGCGTGCAATCATGTGTATACGTGTATTCATGTGACTTACGTATTGAAGTGTATACTTTACAACTTCCATGTATTCATATGTATGCTTTGTGACTTCGGGTATTCGTGTTATACTTCATGTATTATTCACATATATGCTTCATGCTTTGTATTTATACTTTATGTATCACGTGTATCTATGTATCTTCAACAAAGATGTGTTCTTATGATTACTTTATGCTTAAAATTTATGGAAATGTTAAAACTTGTCCATCAAAATGATTTTGGGTTTGACAGGCCCTAACAAATTAATTTATCTATTATTAGTATCCAAATGATCAAGAGTTGTAACTATTTGAAGTGAAGAGGTGTAACTCCCTCAAACTTGTGATATAAAAGTGGTGCAGGAGCACACATAGGTTACCATAGTTTGTCTAGAAGGTCATGTTTTGGCAATTTGTTTAGGCCAACTTATCATCTATTCATGTTCATTTATGGTTGTGCCTTAGTGGCATTTTTGATTGGGTGTTGATCATCTGATGAAGGTCACGTTGACCATTGGATAGGCTTAAGGTTTTTGCACAAGTGAGGTTTTGACCTTTTAGACCTTTTAGGAGTTTCTTTTCAAATTCTTGCAAATAAAGCTCAATGGAGGCTACAAGCGGCCTAGGTGTGTTCAAAGGAGAAGGTAACTGTTTTAGAGACCCTATTTAGGGGTGACCTCGACATGGGTGAAAGGTTGGAAGCATTGGATGTAGTTCTGAATTTTGAATTCAAGAGAAAACAGTTGAGTTTGTGTGTGCATTTCTGGTTTTTGTTTGCTTTGAGAAGTTACTTTAATGGAGTAGATCAGCACTGTAATTCGTGCATTATGTAGGTTAGAAGCTCTTAGAATACTGTGTGGCACTAATTCAATTTGTTGTTTAGTTTCCAAGCACAATTTGTAGATAGTTTGCTTTCTTACAATTGCTGGTCTGACAGGCAGTTTGAAGAAATGGAGGGTACATATTGTACGGCCCCTTTGGGAATTGTGACTAGACTCCATGGGTGTACATACAGTAGGGTTAGGAGTCCTTGATAGCATCAGAATCATTGTGGGAGTCTTCTTCTAGGCGAGCCAGGAAGTGTCCGGCTAGGGAAGACAAAAAGTGCAGAGCACTTGATTTGTAGGGGTGTCCATTTCCTGACAAGTCACAATGTGGAGAGGGTAGATAAGTGCCTTGCCAAGACATAGCATGGAGGAGGAAGCTCCATCAATCCATCTGGTGTGAGGAATACCTAACAGTTTGCAGTGAAGTCAGGGAAGGATTTGTAAAGGCCTAATTTTGCCAAATTGTGGGTTAAGTCTTTGTACGGACAGTTGAGGGCCAAGATCCCAAAAATCCTTTAGAGGTGGGCATATGGACCAGGAACCCCAAGGAAAGGTTGAGTGTTCTTTTGAAAACCTTGGAGAACTAACCTGATTTCTCGGAGAAGGAGGACTAATTGGGCTCCTAGGGCTAGTAGTCTTTTAGGCCCAAATGAGGGTTTGGTGGAAGCGACTAGGAAATGGAGTCAGGTGGACCCTCAAGAACCAAAGTAGGATGGATTGAAGTCATTAGAAACACCTCCACACCCCTGCAAAGCTAAATTCAAGATTTTGGAGGATTATAGCCTTTAGGGTAGATTAAGGGCTAAGGTTAGAGTTGCAAGATTGTACCAAGGTGGACTTGGTAGGAGGAATTATGTTGGTAGTTGGGGTTGGCAAGGCGAGACCAAGGGATCCTAAGTAAGGAAAGGTCCTATAGGTTGAAGTGGTGGAGTGAGACACCTTAGAGGTCTTCCAAACAAGACCTAGAGCATGAATCAGTGATTGATTCATCCAACCTCCCTATCAAAAAGGGAGAGCATTTCAATACCATCAATTGAAGAATCCAATTAAGAATAGAACCTTACATAATTTTGCAAGAGACTTAAATTAGGTTCTCAAGAATAGTGACGATGTGTGAAGGGACATAACTCAAAATGTGAAAAGTTGTGTCCCTTCAAATATGGAAGACTATAACTCCCTCAACAATAAGATACAAAAAGGGGAATCATCCCCTTGTAAAGAAACCATCAAAAGAGAATAAAGCTATCAATCAACTTGGAAGTAAAGTATTATTCTCAAAAGACAGCCATGAAGGGGGGTGATTCATTTGCTATGAAGGGTGATGACTCAACTCATTGTGAAGAGTGGTGACTTCTTCAAGAAATGGAAATAAAAGACAATTCAGAGCACAACAGCTACAAAAGGGAACACGTGCAGTTCCAGCACAGCAGACAATCATAATAGGAATATATATATATCTATATCATCAAGAAGATATCAGATCTATTTCACATTCAGGGGTATCTCTGCGACTTATTGTCTTACATCTTGTTGGCGTAACAACTAACACCTCTGGAGTAAAAGTTGTTATGAACAGCCTATGTACACTACGCAATGAGTGCTCTTCAAATTAGGAGGGGAAGCTCCCTCGTTGTGCTTTGACAAAAATACTTGCAAAGGGAAATAAGCTAAACTATGTCTTGTCTTTTTGTTTCAGCTATAGAGGCACAAGGCTTTCTTGAAAGAACTTATACGTTGCAGCTGAGTATTTTCTGGTTTTGCAGATCCACTAACTACAACTAAACTTAATCTATCCAATCTCCTAAGGAAAACAGAGCATGAGGAAACGGAGCAAGGTTTGACTATCTGACGATAAACGAATTCAGATTCTCTACTTGAAGGCAAGGTGGCGCGACTATTATCTCAACCTGAATAAGTTTATTGGGCACAAAACAGATTTAAGAATTTACCATGACAATCTTATGAAACCCTATGTGGCATAACACTCGATCAAAATAGTAAAGACTTCACAAAACAGATTTATTATCACAATCTCACGAAACCCTATGTGGCATAACCCTTGATTGTAATAATAAAGATTCACAAAACAGATTTATCACCGTAATTTCTCGAAACCCTATGTGGCATAACGATTGATCACAATGGTAAAGATTCACAAAACAGATTTATCATCACAATCTCTTGAAACCCTATGTGGCATAACAATTGATCACAATGGTAAAGATGCTCAAACAGATTTATCTAAACTATGGAAAGAATCCACCATTACAATCTCTTGAAACACTATGTGGCATAACAAAATTCGTAATAGCGAAGACACATGAACAAATACCAAAAGAGCAATATTGAGGGCAAGAGGCGCAGCATATGTTCCTCTCTCAAGCAAAAGTTATTTATAAATGAGCAAAAGCTCTTATTTATATACATCAAGGTGTAGGGAACCCTAAAATCACCTTGAGTCATCTACATTCTTGCAATGCATGCAAGATTTTATTGCCAAACCCTAATGAAATAAACTATACAGTTAACTAAGCTACCATCACTTAACGAACATCTAATCTAAAAATGATTAATTGTGCGAGCATGCACGTCCTTATTGGCGAGTTAACTGGAAGACTACCATCAATTAACGTAAAACCCTAAAATAAAACTCCAAGTGTGTAAAGGCTGTCTCAGAATAGATATGCATGTAATGACAACATCGAGTTAACTTGAAAGGGTAACACCAAGTTCAACTCGTGTGTGTAATGTCTATCCTGAGAGGTGGGAACTGAGTTTACTATGTGTGATCTCAGCAATCAAATCCCTCAACAAGATTGTTGATTGTATCACTATCTGACTCGGCACCATTAGTGTAACGACCCGATCCTTCGGTAAAATTAAAATTTTAATAATATCCCTACAAGTATGTAAACGTGTTAATCATGTCATTGCAATAGAATTTTTCTTTTTCTTTATTGACAAAACATGAACAAATTGCCATATTAATATACAACAAAGATTCCCTTTCAATATAATAACTTCACATGTACATGAAACAAGAATACGTACCTTAACTAACATAGCTCCAATGAGCTTTAGAACAAATAGTTGTAAGAAGGTCCAGGAATTCGTCCTGTCAAGTCTTGGATCATCAGTCGGGTGTTCGTGGAGGAGAAACATCACTCGGGCGCTTTTCCGCCAACCACGGACATATAATGCGGTCCCCCGCACGATCATTTTGCAATGAACGGCCCTCCCTTCGAAGAAGAGATTGGTTGGGTAACCTTTAATGACTACCAACTGGACATAGTGCTGTGATTCTACAAAACTAGCTTTCGTGCTAACGGCAAATCACAAACTAGGTTGTATTTCGGAATCACGGTGAACTGACAGTGTAGTACTACAACTAAATGGTTCCTTACACTACTTTGGCCAAAGTGTTTACGTTCAATGAAGAACATAGGTCCTATGTCACATTCACTTGCCAGGTTCAACTTGACTTGAGGCTATCTTAGTTCTACGCGTAGGTTGGTCTATCGGGGTAGTCCGTACCCTAGACTTCCTACAACAACCTAACTACTGGAATGACGAACATTTTAGCAAGTTACTACAACTAACGCCTTATTTCAGGATATTCACATCCTAGGAATACAATAACTTAACTAAGTTGTTTAGTATCTGGTTGAAGTATATAACTTGCAAATGTTCTCGATTCAATCCTAGTAACTAGTATCTTATACACAAGCATATGCTCCATATATAGAGCCATTAACTACTATGCAGAATTGCTTTCCATTATCTAATGTAAACCGTACACCAATGACAACAAAAGCCGTGAAAAGACTACATACATGAGACAACTTATCACATGTTTAAGAAACTTTTTATTCTTTCTTATTCAATCTTAAGTCAACCAGTTATTCAAACATTTTCCTATTCAGTCATGACTATAATTCAGAGTTTTATCAGATTACTTTTGAATATCAGGAAAATATGTAAAAGTAAGAATTTAGCATGCCTGATTAAGCTTTCCAGAATTTTGGAAGGAAACTCCTTCTCTTGCCTTCACCCAGATGGCTTTCAGCTTGAGTCTTGAAACAATTACCCAACACAGCAAACTAGCAATTCCTGATTACTGCTCTCTTATTCAGAGATTACTTCAAACTAGCAATTTCTGACTACTGCTCTCTTATTCGGAGATTACTTCAAACTAGCAATTTCTGACTACTGCTCTCTTATTCGGAGATTTCTTCACATTAACAGAATAAACTTAACAATTTCCTTACTAAGGCGAATTCACTTTTTAGCTACAAAATGCTCTAGGAAAACTTGATTGTAAATTCGTGAGAATATGAATGCCAAACGCAGGTATTTATAGGATTGATTTTTGAACTGATTTCCTCCTTCTATGGCGCCAGAACTGCCAGCAAGTTGTGGAATGTTTCAAACTAGAAACGTGTTGCATTAAGGCGAGGGTTTCGACCTCCATTTTTGACAGCAATGGTGTTTGTTTCAATTCGAAATTGTTCAGTTCGTTAAAAACGCGACAGCTCTTATTCTGGTGCGTTTTTGCTGCTAGATTAGATGACAAGTTTACATTTAAGACTTTTTCCTTGCTCTAATGGCGTCCACATCCATTTTCTTGCTAAGTATGAATCCGTTTGACAGATTCCAAACGTCTGCCCTAACCGCGCGAATCTCCTGCGCGTTTTTCTATTTTCATTCGCCATTTTTACGGCTGAGTTCTTTATTTCGAATTTTGCTCAATAATGTTTTAATACATTTCAATACAAATGTGACGCATTTGCTGAAGGCTCAGAATTGAAGTTTAAAAATTCAACGCAATGAAGTATTCTTAATACTTAGAGAAAATCGCGATTTTTATTCTCCTCCACGATTTTGTCTTATAAAATGATAATTCCTATTTCATTTTGATTATAAAACTTTTATTTAAGTATATTTATATATATTTTATTCTATTAAAATATCTACATAATATAGTTTTTAATTGTATAATTATTTAAATTAATAATTTAAATAATATCGTATACCTTTATAAACTATATTATATTTATATTTTAATAAAATATTAATATATAATTATACTTCTTTATACCTGTACATATATAAATTCAGAGGCATAATATCGTTATTATATATAATTCAATCATCATGTTAGCTGTGGGTACGTATACTTGTATATATTTATATATATATATTATACGTATAAGTATCCATAAATACATTTATATCGACACACACGTATGGCATATCCATCTGCTTAATACGTTTGTATCGACATGAATGTACTTATGGGTACTTGTACATATCGTATTCGTATGTATATATGTACAAATACACATATCCACCTCTAACCAGAACTTATTACTTATAAGGTTATACTGGCAAGCATCACTTGTTTACACATTCATAAGAAGACACGACTCCTAATGATATTGGACAAGCCTACGGATGACTTACCTTTAACCAGAACAATGACTTAGCTTACTCAGTTCTAAGGTTTGTGTGTATGTCCAGTTGGTATCCATTACTGTTTACCCGACCAAGTTCTTCCCCGAGTGATATCTCTCCTCTGCCTGGAGGTATGAACCTGTTTCCTGCATATCATGACATGACAACGGGAGTCATATGCTCAAAACAAAGCAGAATACATGAACATTTCAAAAGTCAGATTATTCACAAAACAATAACCTTCTATTCTCTTTTATGCAGTATTTCACCAAGAATAACATCAAATGAAACAACATTCATATTGAAAACAAGGTACATGCATCATTAATTCATCTCCAATATTTATATTTACTCTATCTAGTAATGGTAAATTGTAACGTCACAATTTGGGATGTAACATACTTCCCCACTTGTGAATCATATTCCTCGATGAGGTACAGCTTTTAACATATAGTTAAGTCAAATAATATGTTACCCACAATTCACAAAATCGTAAGATTTAAAAAAAATATATATTCAACCTATGTAGCAATCTTGTTCTTCTTGGAACTTGTTTCGAGTGTTCACACTATCGCATAGGGAAATCTCGTATGCTTCACACATACTTACTCTCCCAAAGAGTTTTAACATATATACACATCCGAGTTATAATAGTAACTATACATCACACCACATACACAGTGATCGGAAATCATTGGTCCATGAATTTATCCTTAGTATAATCCAAATAGAAAAGGAAAGTAGATGCATTGTACACTACATCGTGGGTCCAATCCTTCGCTTTTGGTATTTACACTTTTAGACAACTCATGAACCAAGTCCTTCTGCCACTTACACATTCATTATCCTTACCACATAGTACTTGTACCTGGCTTTTTGTCCGTCGATAGCACAACTTTACTCCTGGACACTTGTCAAATCTTGATACTGCTTCATACGTAAGCTTTGTATCACAAAGTTTCATTGATCGCTTCGATCTATTACTCCTTTTTGACATTTTATTAAGTCTATGATTCACTCAATTCTAAGCCTTTTTCAACTTAATTGAGTTTTTAACCTTTTATATCATATAATGGTCCAAACTTCAATATTAGAAGTTTATAAATCATTCAAGACTTATTCTACCATCTTTGCTTATTTTGACTATACATGATAATATACTGCACATTCGATCCATTGAATGTTTCGTAGTTTGATCAGGGTTTACACAACCTTATCATCATTGCTTAAACTAAGATATCCTCTTAGGATTACTAAGCCTCTACTTTCCATAATATATATTAGAATATCCTATTAGTCAAATTTTCCAAATACATTGTTTTTTTATCGATGAGTTTATCTACTTGAACATTATGTCAATTATACTAACATAGACAGATTGATCTGTCTCTTGTTCTACCATTTTTCCTTTGGAATCTTAAGAGTGTATACATGACTTACCGATGATGACATCCGGTCTTCATTCCCTGGTATACTAGTCATTACCTTGCCACATTCCGTGTAGCTTCGAACTCTATCTTTCCAAGTTTATAGTAGTTTCTCATCCAACAATTCCTGTTGTTGTTCCGATGTCCTAACTCTGACATTAGTTTCCTCGTTTTATTTCAAATTCTTCAAAATTTGGGTACATAGGTTCTTTTACATCCAATAATAGTCTACTCTTTGACTAGTTTGAAAACCTATTTTACGATCTCACGCCATTTTTAATTCCCATATAATAATGGTTATAAGTTTTGCGGAGATAAATCCCATTTATCTTAGGACATCCATATCTTGGATCTTTTCTGTTCTTGGATAATTTTCAAAGACGTTATCCATCTTTTAACGCAATCAAATTTTCCCGATAATTTTGGTACTAATTTTGAGTGTTAATCCATGTTCCGTCATATTGATCCCTAGATAATAGTAAATTTAATTACCTACCTAGTTACCGAACAAGAATATTCCTTGTTGGTTCCATTGATTCTCTTAATCATATAGGAGAGCTCCCATTTCAGTACATCCTTTTGAGTTTAAGTAACATCCCCGGTGCTTTACTCAATAAAAATTCCCATTATTTCACATAAAATGTTATATTGCTCCGACATAACAATGGATGTTTTCCTTTTGAGAGTGTTTTCTCTTTAATATAAGAGCCACTCAACAACGTTCTAGTCAACACGATGACTTTTTTTTCCTGGAGTGTTAAGTAGCTTCTTTAAATCACCAAGTATTCTACCTTTGTTCCCACTCACAAAACCTCATAAGTTTAAGTGATATACACATTTCCATTGGTGAATCACCTTCCCAATATTCCCTTCAAACTCTTGGGATTCTCTATTGATGATCAGTCTGTTGTTATAGGTTTTTCTACCTCTATATAACTCAATCAAGACCGAATGTACAACTTAACCAAGTAGATTTATTCCAACTACAAGGCATTAAAAGAGTAGTCAATTTATTTAACCCAACTCAATGGGTTAGATCTTATCCTTAGATCTTTCTCTTCATTCGAATGAACTTCTTATTCCCATTAGGTTATTACAAACCTAGGGTTTCATTGAAGAGCGAGATGGTGATCAAGTGCTCCACCAAGTAAAGAAAATTGATGCCTTGCATTGCGTCATTTTCTACCTTATTTTCCATTCCATCTTTGTGGCTTATGGTTAAACCTTTTTATCCTCGGGTTTCTTAGCACAATAAACTTACAGTTTCAAGTCGTTTTCATGACATGAATATATTTCATATTGAAATAACATTTTTATCTACTTTTCCTTATATGAGGTGTATAGGAATGTAGAGACACTTTCTTTCAGTCATGAGTATCTTGAAGCTTTCCTTGCCAATCATATAGGTAATGACCTTTCTTATCATGATCAAATTATCTGCCTATCCTTTTCCCTAGGCATCAAATGATAATTTCATTCGATTCTTCTAATCAAATAAATATAAGGTATGAGATGATAATAGATCATAATCCTTAAACTTTCTGATTATCTTTCTTCAGAAATCTCAATACCTTATTCCTTGTGAATAACAAAAGATAATATCGTTTGATCTTTCGATCAAATAATCCTAAGTATGGGTTTATTTAACTTTCTCCAAAGTTCCCAATACCTCTTTTCTTGGATTATAAACTGTATGACTTATTTGTCATTATGACTTGCAAAGAAGACATTAGTTCTTCCAAACTGATGTCATGTCCCCATCCTAGTGACACAGTAGTGTGAGTTAACCCTATCATTCGATCTCGTGAGGCGTGAGGTAATCGCGAAGGATCATCACGGTGATTGCTG
The DNA here is from genome assembly GCA_007258455.2 of Sequoia sempervirens. Taxonomy (NCBI): domain Eukaryota; kingdom Viridiplantae; phylum Streptophyta; class Pinopsida; order Cupressales; family Cupressaceae; genus Sequoia; species Sequoia sempervirens. Next base: position 14,610 of record VDFB02346566.1, read on the forward strand.
GGTGTTTAGTAGCTCGGTTGCGGTTATTATTAGAGTTGGGCCTTCGCAGAATCTTCCAGTGAGCCTTTTCAGGAACTTTCTATTTTTAGAAAGTTAGGTCAGGCGGAAGCTGCTATTTCGGGCAGGGCACCTGGTTCAGCCATTCAGCTCAGAATCGACCCAGTTTAGCAGTTTGATGTTCAGATGGAGAAATAAGGAGTATTTAATGGATTATTAAATATTTAATATTTTGACTTTATTATAAAGTCACTTTATTGAAATATTTAAATATTTAATTATTTGGCTTAATTATAAAGTATTTATTATACTTTATAATAAATTATTAAATGTTGACTTAATGAGTATTTTATATTCATTAAAAGAGGGACGCCAATAATTAATTATTTCTCCTAAGTTAAAAATACAAATTAAATCATTTATTTAAATGATTTATTAAAAGGGAGATTGGGTCGAATTTCTTCAAGGGGCAATATATACCTTCTCAAGGAAAAATCGAACTATCTTGATTATTATTCAATTTTGTCTTTCGTGCTCTGAGCATTGGAGTTTGCAAACCCTAGGGTTTCTGGCAGACGATCGTTTCTGAAGAACGGAAACTCTTCAGAGATCAGGCAGACTGAGGCTGTGCAATACCAGCTGAAGCTTGCACTTGGTGATTTCATACAGAGGTCACAGACTGAGCTTATCTATTGATTTTAGCAGAGATTCACAGAGAACTTCATCTGGCAATAGAGACGTCTTTTTCAGAGATCATTCTTTTGAGACTTGGCACATTTCCCAAGGGCCGTACTTCAGTTATTACTGCTGCTGTCAGGCCGTACCAGCAAGGGCCGTACATTTTCATCAGAGAAAATCCTTCAAGTTTTGATCACCAGTCTTTTGGCAGAAGGGGCGCCTAAGGTTATAGAAGATATTCCTCGGTTTCTGAGTCTGGATACTGAGTATTTGGAGTTGGCCGTACTATTGCACAATTCCCAAGGCGGTTGCAAGGAAGTCAGGTTTTTATCATAATAAATCTGTATTTCATTTATTTGTTGTTCTTTACACTTGTAAACCATTTGGAAAAGAAATATAGTGAAGCGCCTACCTTTATTGATCAAGATCTAGGCTTATTTTGAGTTCTAGAATTTATTTGGAATTTATTTGCATTTCTTAGCAAAATCGCATTTTACATGATTTACCTGAAAACACAAAAAATACAAAAAAACCAAAATTTGCAAAAACAACAAAAAAATTCAGTTAGGGTTTGAATCGAGAACCATCAGGGTTCTGACAGTGGTATCAGAGCACAGATCTCCTGCCATCCTGTGCTTTTTCAGTGCTTTTTCAGAATACAGTGTGCTTTTTAGCGCTTTTTCATGAACAGAGATACCATTCACTACATTAAAGGTGTAGGGACAGGCAAAGACGAGGATTGGACAGGTCCACCTATCCCAGAAGGTCAGACAGTGTCAGGGGTGCTTGGTATTCACAGATCCAGTTCTGACGGTAGTGAAAACAATGTTGCAACCCTAATGGCAGAATGTGAGACTTCCTCAGAGACTCGCAAGGATCCAGGGAAGGCGCATGCAGAGGGTGATATTACCGAGGAGGAGTTTAGACGGAGGCACGATATGTTTCAGTCAGTAAAACTGTCGGGGCGCAGTGGATGTGTGCGCTCGGCACCTCCTTGACCGTCTCCATTCTCGGGAAGCGTAGGCAGTCGACCTACTTTCGCCTGGGGAGACTCACCCTGAGACTCAAAGGCAAAGCATGAGAGTGACATGAGGGAGTTTGGCCACACAATGGCATGTAGTGGCGGAACTTGACGAGAATTTCATGGTGGTACATGTCACTACTTTTGAGATCCGGCGGTACCCATTCCATGAGTTTATAGATGTTTATAAACCCAGAGGAGGAGGCAGATTTGACCGCAGACCCCCACAGCATCAGCATCCGCAGCCACAGGTGAATAGGGATTTGCAGTATGCGGTGAGCAAGATTACATTGCCATATTTTGGTGGGTCTGAAAAGACATCAGCGAGGTCTTGGGTCCAGAAATTGGACAACTACTTGTCACTTAGGCCTATGCAGGAGGATGAGGCAATTAAATTTGCTACTTTACATCTTGACGGAGTAGCACATGATTGGTGGCACCACGGCATGTATACGCTAGGCCATCATGCGGTCAATACCTATCAGGAGTTCACCAGCAGATTGATAGAGAGATTTGATAAGAAGGATCCAGAACTGTATTTCAGAGAGTTGGCTCAGCTCAGACAGACAGGCAGTTTGGATTCATACGTTGGTGAGTTTCAGAGAGTGGCAGTCATGGTCACAGGGATTTCAGAACGGAGGCTCATCATACTCTTCGTTGAGGGTTTGACAGAACCCATGAGAGGTTGGGTTAAGGCTTTTGACCCACCCACACTTCAGGAGGCCATGCGGAAGGCGAGAAGCATGGAACTTGCAGCACCTCGCAGCAAGTTCAATTCAGGGTCAACACCATACACGAGACCCAATAGGCCTTTTGATAGAAACAATGACAGGAATAGGCCTTTTGACAGAAAAAAGGATCAACCGGATCCTAAGAGACAGAATGCACCACCATTTGACAGGGAAACGTTGAATGAATTGCGTAAGAAAAAGTTATGTTTTTGGTGCAAGGCACCCTATGATGAAAAACATATATGCCCACTTCGTCCGAAGGTAAAAAATAATCAAATGGAGTGGTTTTACGAGGGCGAAGAGCAATCTGATCTGTCAGACCAGCAAGCTGATTCCGAGCCTTCAGATGATGAGAAGTCCGAAAATGAGGGGGAACATGAAGGTGGAAGGAAGCTACAGGAAGCTCATTTGACTAGCCTTCAGAGAGATGGTTCATTTCGACTTCGGGGGCTCTTAGCAGGTCAGAAGGTGATTACCTTGTTGGATACTGGTGCTACACACAATTTTATTGATGCACGTTTAGTGGAGAGGCGTGGCATCCAGACAGAGGCCTTCGAGGGTATTCGAGTCAAGGTGGCTGACGGATACACTCTCAGATGTGACCGGAAGATTACTGATCTTCCGATGAGATTGAACAACTATGAATTCAAGACTGAATTCTATGTTGTTAATATGGGAGATACAGATGTGGTATTAGGGATGGCATGGTTGCATGATCTGGGTGAGTTCACACTCAACCTACGAGATATGGAGATGAAATTCAAGGTTGACGGGAGACCACATGTCATCAAGGCCATTAGAGACAGTAATCTTAGGATGGTTTCATTCAGACGGATGGAGAGGCTCATTCGTCATGATATGGTTGACTGGGCAGCTGAGTGCATGTTGATGCCAGCCCAGCAGGAGCCGCAGAAGGGTGAGTACCACCCTGACATTCAGATACTGAGGACTAAACACTCCAAAGTGTTTAGTGACATTCCACCTGGCAGACCTCCAGACAGAGGGACAGAGCATATCATTGAGTTGGAGGAGGGCGCAAAGCTTGTTATGATCACTCCCTACCGACATCCGAAACGACTCAAGGATGAGATAGAGAAGACCATTAATGAGTTGTTAGCTATGGGCCATATCAGACCTAGCAAGTCTCCTTTTGCTTCATCGGTTGTATTGGTGAAGAAGAAGGACGGATCACTACGGATGTGTATCGATTACAGGCAGCTCAACAAAAGAACAATCAAGAACAGGTACCCTATTCCACGTATTGATGAGCTGATAGATGAGTTGCACGGAGCAGTCTTCTTTACGAAGATTGATTTGAGATCGGGGTACCATCAGATTCAGATGAGGGAGCAGGATATTGAGAAAACCGCTTTCAGGTGTCATTGCGGTCACTTTGAGTTCTTGGTTATGCCCTTCGGGTTAACCAATGCACCTGCCACCTTTCAGGCGACTATGAACAGGGTTTTCAGTGCTCAGTTGAGGAGATTTGTATTAGTCTTCTTCGACGACATTTTGGTTTATAGCAGGTCATGGGATGAGCATTTGGCTCATTTGGATACAGTCTTGGGAATCTTAGCAGATGAGTCTTTCTATGCTAAGGAGTCCAAGTGCGAGCTTGGCATGGAGGAGTTGTTATATCTAGGGCACATCATCAGTGCCAAGGGAGTGAGTATGGACCCTGAAAAGGTCCGAGCGATTGTTGACTGGCCGGTACCTGAGAACCTTACGCAGCTCAGAGGGTTCATTGGGTTGTGTGCATTCTACAGGAGATTTGTTAGCGGGTTCTCACGTCACGCCGCACCCCTTACTGACTTGACGAAGAAGGGGGCTTTTCTTTGGTCACCACAGTGAGAGTGCTTTAGCGAGTTTAAGGTGATCATGACTTCGTAATGGGTGGTAGCATTACGACTTTGAAGTCATTGATTTGTCTGTGATGCTTGAGGAGAGGGCATTGGTGCGTTTTGATCACCGAGGCGACATCAGGTGCATTTGAGGCCGAAACTTCGGGGAGTCTGAGAGATTTTATAGTATTTATGACAAAGGAGATGTTAGCCATTATGCATGCATTGGCTAAGATTAGAGTGCACAGTAAGCAGCAAATTGATTAATGCATACGGATCATAACAGCACAGAAACATTTCCCTAGGACCATGAAGACTTGAATGAGAAGTGTAAAAATGGGTGCGATGGCGTAGTCATGAAGCGATATCACTTTCATTAAGGGAAAGTAGAATGTTGTCGCTGATGCCTTGTCTCGCAGACCCCAGTTGAATGCCTTAGCACAGATCACGGAGGATTGGAGGCATCGGATTATTGCTGAGTATGCTAAGAACCCATGGGCTTCTAGCATCATTGACAGGACAGAGCAGGACGAGAGGTACACTATTGTAGATGACTTGATCATTTACAAGGGGCGGATTCTTTTGGTTCCTGACTCTGAGGTACGGACTACAGTTTTGAGAGCCTTTCACGACCTTCCTATGGTGGGCCATCCTGGATACTATAAGACTTACAAAATGGTTGAGCGGTTTGCTTGGAAAGGGCTGAAAGCGTGTATTGCGGTATATGCGGCCCAGGTGTTACGTAGTACTTGCCAGGGAACAAAGCGAGAACACACTTATCTGTTTGCTCCAGCCACTTCCGATACCTGACAGGAAGTGGGAATGTTTATCGATGGACTTTATCACGGGTTTGCCGAAGGCCCAGGGTAAAGATTGCATCTACGTAGTGGTTGATCGGTTGACTAAATACGCACATTTTTTCCCGATTACTACTACCTTCACAGCATCGTAGACTGCAGAGTTATTTTTCAGAGAGGTATTCCGCTTGCATGGGTTGCCTCGGACGATAGTCAGCGATAGAGACAGTCGGTTCATGAGCAACTTTTGGCAGGAGTTGTTCAAGCTTTGTGGGACCGAACTGACACCGAGTACCAGCTACCATCTGCAGACAGATGGACAGACAGAGATTGTCAATAAGTGGGTGGAGGGTTATTTGCGTAATTATATAGCTGGTCAGCAGAGAGCTTGGGTGAGATGGATCTACTTGTGCGAGTATTGTTATAACTCGACTCACCATATGACGATACAGATGACCCCCTTTATGGCTTTGTACGGGTATGAGCAATCACGGATTTGTCTTGGCGATATGAAGTGCAGTCACGGGGGATATGATCGCGAGTCATTGGGACATGTTAGAGGTCTCTCTAGGGCAATATCCAGTGAACTACGCAAAGTCAGCATAAAAGCGTTATCTTTGTCGGAAGAGTTAGCGATACCTTTGAGGTGGAGTGATATGGTGTACCTCATGTTGCAGCCGTATCGTCAGTCTACTCTGCGGAAGAGTGGGGCAGAGAAACTAAAACCTCGCTACTATGGTCCATTTCGTGTTGTCAGACGAGTGGGCGAGGTTGCTTATGAGTTGGACTCGCCAGCTGATAGCAAGGTCCATAATGTATTTCACATTTCTCGCCTGAAAAAGGCATTGGGTCAGCATGTGATCCCCTCTCCAGTTTTGCCACCCCTTGATGACGAAGGGAAATTGATACTAGTACCTGAGACTATCCTCGAGATGAGAGAGAGACACCTACGGAGGCGTGTGATCAGGGAATATCTAGTCAAGTGGAGAGATTTGCCAGTTGAGGATGCTACATGGGAGTCAGAGGAGATCTTACAGCATCCAGAGTTGAGATTGCTTGAGGACAAGCAATTTCAGGGAGGGCGGACTGTGATGTCCCCATCCTAATTAAAGTACATTTGTGAGGATGGCTATCATTCGATCCTGCGTGGTGACGGGGAGTGTCACGAGGATCATCACAAAGGCCCGGTTACTTTCGGTGCTCGGTTAGCGGTTATTGTCGAGGTTAGACGCCGAGAATCTTCCGATGACATTTTGGGAACTTTCACTAGAAAGTTAGGTCGGCGGAAACTGCTATTTCGGGCAGGGCACCTGGTTCAGCCATTCAGCTCAGAATCGACCCAGTTCAGCAGTTTGATGTTCAGATGGAGAAATAAGGAGTATTTAATGGATTATTAAATATTTAATATTTTGACGTTATTATAAAGTCACTTTATTGAAATATTTAAATATTTAATTATTTGGCTTAATTATAAAGTATTTATTATACTTTATAATAAATTATTAAATGTTGACTTAATGAGTATTTTATATTCATTAAAAGAGGGACGCCAATAATTAATTATTTCTCCTAAGTTAAAAATACAAATTAAATCATTTATTTAAATGATTTATTAAAAGGAGGATTGGGTCGAATTTCTTCAAGGGGCAATATATACCTTCTCAAGGCAAAATCGAACTATCTTGATTATTATTCAATTTTGTCTTTATTGCTCTGAGCTTTGGAGTTTGCAAACCCTAGGGTTTCTGGCAGACGATCGTTTCTGAAGAACGAAAACTCTTCAAAGATTAGGCAGACTGAGGCTGTGCAATACCAGCTGAAGCTTGCACTCGGTGATTTCATACAGAGGTCACAGATTGGGCGTAATCATCTATTCAGACAGAGATTTCCAGTGATATTCATCAGACAGTTAAGGTGACTTAAGCAAAGGTCTTTCATCAGTGTTCTGGCACAAATCCCAAGGTGCCGTACCATTTCAGTACTTGCTGTACCAGGCCGTACCAGTCAGCAAAGGGCCGTACTTTTATTGTCTCTGGAGAAAAAACGTCTTCCTTCTTCAGAGTCTGGTGATTGTTTATTGGGCGCTTTGGATTGCTGAGGATTTTGGCATTGATTTGTGAGCTTGGAGAGTCTTATCTATTTCTGGCCGTACTTCCTTCTATCAGCTGCAGCCGCCATTAAAGAAACCAGGTTTTTCTTATTCAAATAATTTGTATTTCCTTCATACTTCGTATCTGGCTCTTGTAAATCATCTGGAAGTGAAATATAATGAAGTGCCTACCTTTATTGATCAAGATCTAGGCTTATTTTGAGTTCTTGAATTTATTTAGAATTTATTTTGCATTTCTTAGCAAAATCGCATATTTTATTATTTGCCTGAAAACACAAAAAAAATACAAAAATCACAAAACTTGCAAAAAACCTCCAAATATCAGTTAGGGTTTGGAATCGAGAACCACCAGGGTTCTGACAAAGGGCCTCCCTAACCATCCTATTAGTCCATGGGGACCAAGTGATAGACTGACCTCAACAAATGATGACTGCCTAGGAAAATGGGACATTACAGGTAGTGCCCCTCATAGGGATCTGGGGGCAACACCCCAATAGGGTCAAGCGGCAGCGCCCCTCGTGGGGGTTTGGGGCCAATGCCCCTAGCAAGGTTGAGAGGCAGTGCCTCTCATAGGGTCTGAGGGCAGCAACCCTAGCGTGTTCCTTGTTGTGATACAGGGCAGAGTTAAGGGGCAAAGCCCCCACCACCAAGCGGAAATTAAGGCTGTTGAAACCACGCAAACCTTCATAGCGCACACCATTTTCACAATTTTATCACTTGAGGGAAAAGTTAGGTATTTGGCACTTTTTTGTTTTTTAAAATATTTAATTTTATTTTATTTTTTCTTTGGGTGGCCCTTCGCTCCCCCTAGGTTTGTTTGACCTGAATCACTACCAATTGTCGCTAATTGCATGCCCAAAATGGAAAAAATTATAAAATATTTTTAATATTAGGTGTAAAAATGAATTTATATCCTCATTCAGGCGAATCTTTCATAAAAACTTGCAAGTTTTCAGCAATTTTTTGATGAGTTTTAACAAAAATTGCCATGAATTTTGCAAAAAAATGCTGGTGAGTAACTCACCAAGATTTTTGACTTATGAGTACTTGCAAGTTTTGCAAGTACTTTAGCATTACAATTATGTTTTTGGATGCCTAACAAGAGCCCAAGGAAAGCAGAACCATGTGTGACAGCAATATGATTTCTTCATATCTGCTGAAGAGGAACTGCAATAGTATTTAGTGGAAAGTGGGCAATCGAGACTCAATATAATTGGTTTTCCGATAATCATTTTACCAACATTTTTAAGTTTTC
>VDFB02346567.1:0-13258 GCA_007258455.2 Sequoia sempervirens
TTCCCAAAGTGGAGAGATTAATATTAAATTAATTAGGAAATAATTATATATTTTATTATATAAATATAATTATAGTTTTTAAATATATTTAAACACACACATATATTAATATAATTATAATATATTTATATAATCTTTAATATATAATTATGTATATATATATTTAACAAATATATATTTATATCGTGAGCCAGTTAGCATACTTCCGATATATATATTTATATATATATACAAATTTTGGAGGCAATAATAATAACATTATTAATATCCACATAATAAAGGACATGTGCACATATACATATATATACTAGTATATTCCCCTATGTACATGTATGTGTAAGTATACCATATCGATGCAACCGTATGCGCATATCCATCTGCCAACATATGCTTGTATCAATATGTATATACTTATGGATACATGTATATAATATACATATGTATATATGTCCACTTATGTTTACTTACATCATTCACGTTACCATCATATTCACATGATCGTAATACAACAAATAGATCTCAAAACTCACATAGATAAACATCACTTGAGAATGCATACAAGACTCTAAATGCAACCATACAAGCTACAAATGACTTACCTATAATCCACACAAACGACTAACTTAGTTCACTCAATCTAAGGTGATGTGTGTGTATGCTCATATAGTTTATTTTACCGGTTTACTTTACATAACCGACCAAGCTCCTCTCCCGAGTGATACTTCCCCTCCGCTTGGAGGAATGGTTCACATACCTGCATCCAATGACACACGCTTTCGGAAGTCATATGTTCACAACATAAGTAGTATATATATACATCTCAAGAGTCGAATAATCATTACTCAATAACTTTGCATGCAACATTCATCAAGGATAACATCAAATAGAAGTAACATTAAATGATACAATCATTAAATGGAAGAACACACATATTGAAACAAGGAACAACATGTTTTATTCATCTTCAGGATTCTCATGACAATCAATTTACCCTATGTAAATAGTAGCTATACAATCGGGGTGTAACATTGTACTTGAATTTTTTTTATCTCTCAGTTTATATGTGCACATCCAATTGATCAGAGGTCAGTCACATTAGTTAGTCAGTACTGCTTTTTGGAAATTCTAAATACAAGTTATCTCTTCAAGGCAGATATGTAGCATATGTCCTAGTTTGGACTTAAAACAAACATGCGTAATTTTGTTCGGAAATGCTCAGGGCAGATTTCCATGATTAGGAAATTTGAATGTGAGTAGAATTTAACTAATTATTTACAGCTTCATGTCAGCATCGGTTTAAATTGCTATGGTTAGCTAAATTGACTTTGAGCAGATTCATTGGTTTTCATATCCTTTTTTACTGAATGTCACAAGGCTCTTTTAGGAAGTTACAGACCTCTAATCTATTTTAATGTCCTACAAAATAGGTCTCTTGACTACTTCATTTTCGGCTTGTTGCAAAATGATATTTATACATATGGTTTGAATATGTGGAGAAATATGATATAATCACTCCATTATATGCAGAACTTTATTAACTGATTCAAGGAGATTTTTGTTAATCAACTGATTTTTCCCATTCTTTAAGTTGCTGTATGTGACCAGGAAAACTTGTAGATAGTTCTGTTGATGAAAAAGATATAATAAGAGCAGAGAGGAACTCAGGTGTTATCAGTGATAAAGTGAGAGAAATTCAAGTAAGTAAAATGATTCTATTAATTAATCTTCTGTGTACATTGAAAACAATGTATTTACTATGTTTCTCAAGATCGTTAAGATGTTGCTGTCAAAAGAAGGAATATATTTTGGTTGATCTAGAATATTGCAGATATGCTATATTTATCGAATCAGTTTATCCGAAGGTGTAAAAACTGTAGTGCAATGAGATAATATTTCACATTCTTTTCTACTACATTATTTAAGAACCTACTTATCTGAATACCAAGAATAAACTGAAAAATCTATTATTCTTAATGAAATCAGAAGAAAGCACACTGGCATTATCTATATTCCCTTATTTACTCAATAGGGGAACGGGTAATGCAGATAAATGGAACCTATCTTGCATTAGTTGTGGGTCTAGGGAAATCCAGTCAAACTAGCTATTTATCTTTGGGATTGTAAAAGAATGGTTAATTTTATGACAGACTCTGGTAATAATTTCTGAGTATATAACTTTCCCACCACCATAAGTATTCCTCTAGGATGAGCTTCACAATGTCTTCGGTAGAGACATTTTAGCAAGAAAATTTTACACATTACTCTTCGCACCTATATCTAATGGGGATAATTTTCTCTGACTCAAAAGCAATCCTTGGCAGAACCTTGAAAATAAATTTTGTGTAATCTACACCCCAGAAGTTTGTTATCCTCTATTGTTTATAATTTATAATTTATTGTTTTATTAGAAAATACATTTCAGTATGCAAATGTTTAAATCTGATATTGTAATTAAATATATGAATCTATTCCTAAATGGATAAATTCTTGCAGATGCAAAACTATATGCGGAAAATGGAGCTCAAGAGGAAAAGGGAGACTGAACTTACAGAAGGACTAAAGTTTTACAGGTAAGAAGCTTGTCTTCTTAAAATTTTTCTACTCACATTCATAGAATATTCTCATTGTTATTTCAATCTTTGCAACTTTCAAGTGTATCAAAACACTTCCTAACAAAAACAAGCTATGTGCAAATTTTAAAGAGATGAATTCTGGGCACAAGGTTTTGAGGTGATACATTGTTGAGGTCACGTGATCAATATCCTGTCACAAAATGTTATTTATTTGTTTCAAACTCCCACAAATGTGAAAATGACATCAGCTAATTAATACAACAAATTGTGATATTGCTATCAGGATTCAACTGTGTAGTTTATGAGTCAAACTCATTGACCCATGTTTCATGAGTAGTGGTTCACAAGAACCCTTCTCTCATGATAATGAATGGTCCACTTAGCACTCATTGCTCTAGGTGATGCTCACAGAGGTGAAGCACTAGGCCTTCCCAGGAGGTCAGCCATCCTAGTACTACTCCAGCTCAAGCGCGCTTAACCATGGAGTTTTCCCCAAGGTTAAGCCCACTTAGCTTGCAACCCATTTGCAAAACCTTCAGCAAGTGTTGTGCCTTATGAACCATTCATTATAGAGCCCCTTTAGCTCATCAATTGATAAGTAGGAGATATTTCCATAGTGTGTCAAATTGTGATATTGCTATCAGGATTCAACCATGTAGTTTACGAGTCAAACTCATTGACCCATGTTTCATGAGTAGTGGTTCACAAGAACCCATCTCTCATGATAATGAATGGTCCACTTAGCACTCATTGCATCTAGGTGATACTCACAGAGGTGAAGCACTGGGCCTTCCTGGGAGGTCACCCATCCCAGTACTACTCCAACTCAAGTGCGCTTAACCATGGAGTTTTCCCCAAGGTTAAGCCCACTTAGCTTGCAACCCTATTTGCAAAACCTTCAGCTGTGTGGCGAGCCATCCGAGGGAGTGAATGAAGACTTCTTAGATGCACATCTCTTCTAGATAGCAACACTACCCCCGTGGTACGAGAAGATTGGGGAGTATTTGTCGATGTCTTCGTTCCCGAGAGATTTGCCACATGAAGAACGACGGAAGCTATTACTTAAGAGTAAGACTTTTCAACTCATGAACGAGCTACTATACAAGATGGGAGTTGACCAAGTGCTTCGGTGATGTGTTATGAAGAGATTCTCGACGTACTAAAGGAGGCACACGAAGGATTGGCAGGACATATGGGGCCAGATGCTACTGCACGGAAGATCTTGTTGGTAGGACTATGGTGGCTGACCGTACATATAGATGCCCGTGAATGGGTAGTGGGATGTGACATATGTCAGAGAATTGGCAAACCATAGAAGAGGGATTTCATGCCACTCTTTCCATCTCAGTCACAAGAGTTATTCAAACGATGGGGATTGGACTTCATTAGGCCACTAAAGGCTAGTCAATTACACCGATGCAGATATATAGTCGTTGCTACCAAGTACTTAATGAAGTGGGCGGAGGCTAGGGCATTGCCAGCAACACTGCAGTGAGTACGATGAGGTTCATTTATGAGCAAACCGTCACAAGGTACGACATCCCAATTCAAATCACCAATGACAGAGGGGGCCACTTAGTCAATCACGTCATTTGATTGATGACGGCGGAGTTCAAAATTCTTCATAATTTATATAGTTCGTACTACCCATGAGCGAATGGTCATGTGGAGTCAACCAACAAGCTACTTGTCTTCGTCATCCACAAGTCATGCGACATCAAGGAGGCAAATTCGGAAGAAAATCTATCGGTCGTACTATGGGCATACTATACGACCTACAAGGTAACCATTGGCCATACACCATTCCAATTGATGTATGGTTAGGAAGCGGAAGTGTCGGTGGAGTACATGTTACTGAGCTTGCAAATAGCAGTGGAGAATAGACTTGGTGATATGGAGAGTTTGAATGAAAGATTGTTCCAGCTAAACAAGCTTGATGAATGACAAGTGCTGACACAGTGGGCTACGGAGGTAATGCAAAAATGGAGAAAGTTTTGGCACGACAAACACCTTCAATGGTCAAATTTCCGGTCAGGGCAGTTAGTCCTCAAGTATAACGGTTGTAACAAGATCAAGCTATGGAAGTTCAAAGTTCGGTGGCTTGGACCCTTTAGAATTAGAGAGGTCTGCAAGAATGTTGCAATCAAGTTGTAGAAGCTAGACGGGACGCTGTTACCAGATGCCATTAACGGGTCAAAGCTCAAGCCATATCAAGAGAGAAAGGAGACAATAGCCATCAACATGTTGGGTTATGCAACAACGGGGGACTAGAAGGTGAGCCGAAGCAAGACCAGAGAAGAAGATTGGGGAATCGAAGGAAGCTAGTACGCACCAGAGGAGGATTGGATTGCACCACGAGGGGAAAAGATAATTAAAGGGAAATTGGCCAAAAAGAGAGTAGAGGGCATTGTAGTGCCTCGAGTACACAAACATTTGATGAATGCTCTGTTTGGGACAACCGGTCTCTGGAGGAGGATGTGGGGTCATTAGAAATACCAGGTACCCTATGAAGGCATAAGGAGTGGGTACATATCCTATGAGTTAGGCGAGGAAGCCCAAAATGGAAAAGAAGAGAAAGTTGAAAAAGAAAGGAAAGAGAACAAACCAAAAGTGAGGAAGAGGAATGGTGGGATGACGAAGACTGGAACGTGTATGAAAAAAATTGGACCGTGCTTCAAAGCAATAATAATGATAGAAGACACATTCATCTCCACAATCAACGGATACAATGGCGATTTGACCAAGTAAATTGAAGAGAAAAAATGAAGTGAAGGAAAAAAATAAAAAGCTAAAAATATAAAAAATAATGAAGAAATAAATGATAGAAATGGAAAGAATGGAGAAAAGCAAAAAATTAGAATATTGGAGGAAAAAGGAAAAAAGAAAAGTATGGAAAAATTTAAAAATAATATAAACTTGAAAAAAGTGAAAAAATTAAAAATTATGGAAAAGGTGAAAAGTAAAGGTTGAACTGTATGGTCCTATAAGAGCCCCCATTGTATGCCAAAGACATAAGACAAGCACACGGGAAAAAAAGTGTAAGGAACGAAGGATTGGCAAGGAAGAGAAGGTATGCCAATGATCACGAAGTGACGAAGAATTTGGGCACGCCATATGCAAGACGGACAATACAGTTTATACCATCGGTGAAAACCATAAAGATAACATCGTACGGAGGAGGTAGTACGGGAAAGATTGCAAGGTATAGTGAACAAAGAGTGAAGTTGGGAAATCAGGGGAGTTCAGCGTAAGGACCAGAGGGAACATCACGTATGGCCTGCATAGCGTACGAACTGAGCAACGAGGAGTGAACACAAGGTACGTTGAACCAGAGGGAAGAACAGTGTACACACAGGAGGAAAGAAGGGCGTATAGTGTAGGGGACAATTGATTTGGGACAGACGACGTATGGGGCACATAGCAAAGGCCGTATGAGAGCATAAACAAAATATTGTGGGAACCACACCGTACAGTGAAAGAAGAAGCTCATGCTTAAGTATTGTGACGAGATCATCCATAGTACGACGAGATGCTTGTAAGGAACGACAAGTCATCAACTACAAAGTACGATAGATTAGCAATAGACAACGAGTGTGCCTTGACAAGGTATGGTGGGAGAACCTTCACACAGTACGAAAAAATAAAAGAGCACATCCGTACGCCAATCTCCAAGATGACGGGAGGAAAATAAAAAAGCTCAAATGGTCATACCAACCATTTACTTATTCCATTTGAGGCAATAATCACAACAAACAAAATTTAAAGTTGAGCCTTGTCGTTTTCTGAGTTTTGGAAAAAATGGATGCTAGTGGCAGTGGTAAAGGAAAGAAGCTAATGTACAGGTCGAAGATTGCAAGAGGAAAGATGGATAAAGGAAAGAGTGACAATGTCATTGTCGACACTCTCACATAGGAAGGCCTCATAGGTAGCGAATGCAAAGCTTGGTGGTAGGAGAATGTTGTCGACTATCCATAAAGCGAGCACTAACCCTTGCTCAGGTGGATAAAGTTGCACAATGCCCTTTTTTTAATCCAAATATTTTGAACCCTATCTGAAAGCAATGGTTGCAAATTACAACTAGCATGCACATAAAAGTACTGTTGATTATATGGGATGTTTAGTTACTATCTCTTTCCAGCTCGATGATTTTCGAAGGGTTTTTGGCATACCTGCATTTGGAATAATGGTAGCAAAACCTACAACGAAAATGGGGGCAAAGCAAAAAGAAATGATAATAAAGTGAATTTGCAGGCAAGATTTAACACAAAAGGAAAGGGACACAATTTGGAATGTAGGTGCTAGAGGGTTACGAAAGCAAATGCTGGCTAATGCTGATTGGAAATGTCTAATGGACCTCATAAAATGTAGGTTGACAGCCGGTCCAGCAGGGCATCAAACATTACAACTTGGATGGTGGACTACATGTTCGGGCTAAGTGTAGGGAAAATATATAATGTTGGCGAAAATCTAACACCTCTCGAGTGCAGGTTTGTAATGGACAGCTATGTACACTACGCAATGAGTGCTCTTCAAATTAGAGGGAAGCTCCCTCATTGTGCTGGAATGCATGAAAAGAAAAAGTAATCTAAGTCCTATCTTTTTGTTCTCAGCTGGAAGAGGCACAAGGTTAAGAAAACCAAGAACGTTGCAGCTAAGGATTTTCTGGTTTCGCAGATCATTAACTACAACTAAGCTAACTACTTTAAATCTATCCAGTTTCCTCAAGAAAACAGAGCATGAGGAAATGGAGCAGGGATGATTATAGACGATAAACGTGTTTAGATTCTCTACTTGAAGGCAAGGTGGCGCAACTATCATCTCAATCTAAACAAGCTTAATGGGCACAAACAGATTTAAGAATTTACCATGACGATCTTATGAAACCCTATGTGGCATAACACTTGATCGAAATAGTAAAGACTTCACAAACAGCTTTATCACCACGATCTCACGAAACCCTATGTGGCATAACCCTTGATTATAATGATAAAGATTCACAAAATAGATTTATCACCGTAATTTCTCGAAACCCTGTGTGGCATAACGATTGATCACAATGGTAAATATACATAAAACAGATTTATCATCTCAATCTCTTGAAACCCTATGTGGCATAACAATTGACCTCAATGGTAAATATGCACAAAACAGATTTATCTAAACTATGGAAAGAATCCACCATTACAATCTCCTGAAACCCTATGTGGCATAACAATTAATCGTAATAGCGAAGACACATGAACAAATACCAAAAGAGCAATATTGAGGGCAAGGTAGGCGCAGCATATATTTCTCTCTCAAGCAAAAGTTAATTACAAATGAGCAAAGCTCTTATTTATATACATCAAGGTGTAGGGAACCCTAAAATCACCTTGTGTTAACTACAGTCTCGCAAATGCATGCAAGATTAATTATTAAACCCTAATGAAGTAAACTATAATACCAACCGGAAAACTACCCTCGCTAACCAAAACATCTAATCTAAAAATGGACAATTGTGCGAGCATGCACGTCCTTATTGAAAGCAAGTTAACTGGAAGACTACCATCAGTTAACGAAAAACCCTAAAACAAAACTCCAAGTGTGTAAAGCGACTCTCAAAATAGATATGCATGTGATGACAACATCCAGTTAACTTGAAAGGGTAACATCAAGTTAACTCCTGTGTGTAATGTCTATCCTGAGAGGTGGAGAACTGAAGTTTACTATGTGTGATCTCGAGCAACCAATCCCTCAACGAGGCTGTCAACTGCATCAGCATCTGAATGTCAGCAACTTGAGCAATCTTTGCACACTCAAACTAGCATTTCACTAACTGGTAACTTTGGCGGCTCCGTAACTGAAGTGATGACCATTATCTCTAAAAAACTCGCCTGTTGACTGTGAACACGGCTATATTCTGACAACATTTCTGAGAGCTAAAAATAACCTGCTGAAGCTAAAAATAGCCTTTCAAAGAGTTATTTTCGGCGAAAAATCTGAGATATGGGTTTTGTCCAGAAAGGGATTCTAAGACAACCCAGAACGTCAGAATTGCGAAAATCTGACTTCCACTTGACCATGCAAAGAGTTTTCAGTTGAGAAAATTAGAAACTCGAGAACGAATGCTCTGGAGTTAAAAATTCCTGAAAAATCAAACGCACGATTTTAATTCGAAGAAACTATATAGAAATGATCCAGATGCTGAGACTTGTCGAATTTTGCCAATTTCAGGAACATGCGAATTGAAATCTTAGAGAAATCTGAGATTGAAGGATGCAAAAGACGTTTTTATTATGTCTTCTTCTGTGAAAATCGCTCAAGATTTCTTTGAATTGCTGAGAACCGTGAACTTTAACCTGCAAAAGAATGTGATTGGAGAAATCGCCTTTGCAAATAGATGAGAAATCTGCCTTTGTTTGAGAAATACGAATCTCCCTTGAAAATACGCCTTGTGAATGAAGAAAAACGAATTTTTCTTGAAAATACGCCTTTGCCTTGAAGAAAAACGAATTTTGCTTCAAAATTATGAATTTCCTTTGACAAAATTTGCCTTTGAGAATTACGATTTTCCCTTTGAAGAAAATCTGAATCTCCTTGAAAAATACGAATTCTCTTGAAAATATGAATGATAAATGAAGAAGGCGCCATGCTTAAAGAAGATGAAATTCGCATTAATCTGACAACTGCAAGAATTCAAAACCCTGACAATAATAGAAGTCCTCTGATTGGTTGCCCTTCAGTTGCACTGCCACTGACTCGAAGCTCAAATAATAATAAAATATTTATTATCATGCAATTAGCAAGGGTGCTAAAAATAGAAAATCACCATCTTCAGTTGACAACCCGGGTGAAGCTCTGAGATTCATTGTGAGACTTCAACGATTCCGAAAAGTCATCTCTTGAGCACATAGGTGTCCATTTGCTCAAGATACTTCATTTTTTACTAAATCCCTATTTAATAGCTGACAGCACTGTCACGACTGGCCAACTTCGACACTGATTTCCTGATGACCGAGTGATGCTGAGACTGTTCTGAGATATTCATCGGAAGTCACCGAATGTATAGGAAGAAAATGTCCGCCGGAGACACAACCGCGAAATCCATCGCTTAACCCCTTGAAAAATTAGGGCGACTCGGGATTAAATTGCTTTTACCGGTTCCGTGACTTAGCCATTTCGAATCGCCATCCGATGCTTCAAACAAATGCTAATGGTGAAGGTGAACCCTCAAGATGTGAAACGGTCATCAGCATGACCGGGGATATTCGCAGCATCCAACGACTGTATGCACGACACCTGAAAGCTGTGTTAAGGGCCTCAAAAGTAAAAGCGCCCCTGGCTCATAGTTGCACTGGTGTCATTTTGACGAAAGTCGAACTTTCATTCAAGTACCCTACTTTGACCGTTGATATCTGGAGCTGGGATGACCCGATTCAGGCACTATCTGTTTTAACGGACAGCCAGAAGGGCCTACAAGAGAAGTCTCTGGAGGTGACGACGCAAGAAAACTGCTTCTAAGACCTCAAAAACTCCAGTGCATATTTTAATTAAAATTACCGCTCGGACTTAGCCATTTTCTGGGCGTCCCTCACTTTAATAGTATGACACCACCCAAAGACCTACGCCGCGCCGCGAAGCGGCAAATCTTGAGGTAGCCCGAAAGGTATGCTTCGTTAAGGAAAGGAAGAAAATGATAGCAGCTCAATAGTTTGTAGAAGACTTGAAACCTTGAGCGGGCTCATCGGCGGGCCTAAAGGCTAGAAGCATATGGTATGAAATACAAGCAGAAAATCATTTGTTAGTCCCTTGCGTCAAAATTCGCGTGCTTGGTAGAATCTCCGCCCACGACCACCCGAGGGCGGTCAGTTCGACAAGAAATTTGAATGGTGTACGTTCTTGGAGCTGAGCCGAAATATTGCGGTAGCCGAGGAAAATTAAATACACCAAATAATGCCATTTGGAAGTCCCTTTAACCCGAAGGCGCCCGCTTTGTACTGCTAAGGCATAAGCAGGCTTCGAAACGCAAAACTCCATTTTAAAGGTACGTCTTGAGGATATGCCGCTGAACTGCGGGAAATGGATAAACCGGCAATATCGTGGATAGCGGAACTAGTTGTGAACAAATTGACTGCATCCGGCATCGAAACTGTCGAGATTTACCCCTGCTTCAAGATGGGCGCCCTCAGGCTAGAGGCGCGCTTTTGCCTAGAAAAGACAAATTTCTCATCTCCTAAAATTTAGGGATTTTAACTTCTGTCGCGATTTGCCGGAGCTGTGGGTCTCAGAACGCCTTGCTGGATAGCTCGACGGATAGCCAGACTGATTCTGAAGAGATTGACTGGATGCTTGAACATTTTAACCAGAATCTTGACCTTCAACCAACTGGGCGCCCCTGAGCTATACTTGCGCTTTGAGAATTTTCCTTCGAAAAATCTTCATGATTTGATCTCTGAAAACTCCATTTTCGATCATTGAAAAGACTGTCTGCAATATGAAATGTCGTCGTAAGATGCTCCTCCATTGTGAAGATCTTCATTTTGAGTCTCTGCTTCAGGTTTTGTTCAATATAACTGACTTTGACTGACAAACTATTGACAACAACTCCATGCTTGATATTGCCCAAAACTGTGTTTTACAACATTTAGCAAGATTTAGACTTTTAAATGCAAAATGCCTTGATGAAGCAAAAAATTTGGTTTGGGTACAACACAATCCATGAGCTTGGTATACACTTGACAATAATTATAATTATATATATAAAAAGGTTGTTTCCTTTTGCTAAAATCCACTTTTGTACTCATGTGATCAATGCACACTTGTGTATGTGATCAAAGTAGCTTCTGTTTGATTAGTTTATTCTCTTTAAATTTTGTCTATTGAAGGGTGCATAGTAAAAGCTTTACATCCTTAAAATCTCTATATTTCATGTTTTTCAATTTGCCAAGTTTTGGCCGAGTTTGAGTATGAGTCAAAATCAATTTTCCAAGTTTGAGTCTTGTAATTATGAGTTTGACTGAAAAGAAGTATTAATTTCCAGCTTTTACTAAGGTGTACAACTATTCTTTTGATTTCTTTGGGAGTTATTAGAACTCTATTCACCAAATGTGATTCAATTCTTACTTTTAGATGTAAATTTCCAAGCATTGTTATTGTGAGGTTTAATTTGACTAAATATTTAGAAGTATCCTTTTTATTATCCTTTTCTGAAAAGTATAATATGTGAAAGATCCATGTTTGTTAAGAAATTCTTTTGTATGATCATTGATAAGTGGAAGATCTATGTTATTTGGATGAATGTTGTTCATGATAGTTGAAAAGTTTGTGTTTGTTAGATATTTGTTACTCATGGATAGTTATTTTCCCTCTAGGTTTGTTATCTTGGATTGGCTGGTTGATGGAGAGGGATTTGGATGGTGTCCCAAATTAATGAGGCCTTAGGCAATGAACATCATTGGATGTTCATTTACTTTTGTGGTTTGGTGTTGTTCTCCACTTATACCAGACCTATTGTGTTTTAATCAGTGACCGGTGTTAGATGTTGGTAGATTTTCTAAATGTTGGTCTTGTATCTTGTCATTGGGTGCAAGGACAGCTGGAATGGTCTTTGATTCTGGGGCTATTATAGATTAGTTGTGACGTGTAAAGGAGAAGGAATTCCATGAATTTCCTATTTTCTAAAATTCATCTACTATGCATTGCTATAATGCACCATATCATAATGAGGGATAATTAAATGAAATAGACTATGAAGGATTTTGTTGATATGCTATATAAATTTAATTCTCAACCTTATGCCATTGCATTGTTTTTTGCTCACGGGATTAAAGGGAGATGTAAAGTTTCTTATGCAAATGCATCTTTCATGAATACATATGATTTTCTTTGAACAGATTTATGTTTTTTATGCAGTGCACTTTTGAAACATTTGTTATGATGTGATATTTATATTCACATCATATTTGTCATTTCTATGTTTTTGTGTATCAGAGGTCTGTTTCAGGGCATCAGAGATTTGATTTTGGTCATTGTAGGTGGTAACCTCTGGTTTAGCAAGTATTTCAAGATTGCCGTGGGGTTCACAAGCTTTACCTGATGTTGTAACTGCGAGGGAGGAAAGAGGGCAACCGATGAGGCTATTACAGTTGTATGAATTCGGTAAAATTTTTACCAAGTAAATTTGTACTTGACTTCTTTAAATGGACATATGTTCATTGTTTAGTGAGAGTCTTAAAGTAGCTTTATATTAAATTGGACCATTCTCTATTTGATGGATGCTTTGTTCGTCAAAGTAATTCTCTTAATATAATTCTTTTCTGTTTTATGGGAAAACTGAATCTTTTAACATTATTTTTAATTTAACATGGAAATACAAGAAGAAATGTAATGGATCCATATCCCCATTTATTTTGAATTTTGTTTATACACTATATCATAGAAGCTGTTTCCCTTAAATTCTGGCATTCAATTGTAGTTGCCAGCTTAAAATCTGAGTTCCATCAGCAGAATTTGTAATGATACTATAGATCAGCATCAGTTACATGTCATGTATCCTTTAGAATGCATGTTACCCTGATATGCTAATTATCAATCTTCCAGCTCATCTGTTTCAATTAGCACCAACAAATCTAATGCACACTGCTAACATAAGAAAGAAAAGTTGTTTCACCATTTTTCTTTTATGGTATGGTAGATAACAGGCATTC
>VDFB02346568.1:0-10716 GCA_007258455.2 Sequoia sempervirens
GTGAATCCCATTAACCGGGATTCCTAGAGGCTCTTTTTCCATATTTTCCAGCTCGAAGGCATTGTGTTGCATGCACCGAATGATTTTGAAGGGTCCTTCCCATAGGCTATCGAACTTACCATGCTGACCTGGCTTTGCAGCCCTGCTGTCGTATTTTAGCACTAAATCTCCACTTTTTAGGCCTTGGTCGGAAGCCTTTTTGTCAAACCACCGTTTGACCACCTGTTGACGGCCTGTCATGGCCTTTAGGGAATTCTCCCTTTTTTCTTGTACTTCTAATAGTTCGGCAAGCCGAACTTCCATGGCATCATTCTGTTCTATCTCAAGAGATTTTAACAACTGTATCGCCAAAATTTCCATAGAGATAGGTAGCAGCGCTTCTTTCCCATATACTAGCTCATAGGGCGAAGTCTTGAGGACTTGTTTAGGAGTTATGCGGTTGGCCCATAGTGCTTTTCGGAGGTTTTTGTGCCATTCCCTTTGGTGTTCCGAGCCCACCTTTTTGAGAAGTCGGACTAAACTTTTGTTTGTTGACTCGGCTAGGCCATTTCCCTGTGGATAGTAGTTTGAAGATGTTTTAAGGAATATGCCATTTTTCAATGCAAAGTGACATACCTTTGTGCCTACAAATGCTCTAGCATTGTCCGAAATGATCGTCTTCGGAAGGCCGAACCTCGACACCAGAGCCTCGAGGAAGTCCACAATCTCTACCTCCGTTGCCTCTTTGAGGGGAACAGCTTCAGCCCACCTTGTGAAGTAGTCTGTAGCTGTTAAAATCCATTTATGTCCGGAACTGGAAACCGAGTTGATCATTCCGATAAAGTCCAAGCCCCATTGAGCAAATGGTTCATCCGCCACGATAGGTTTGAGGGGCATCGCTGAATTCTTCCTTCTGTCGGAGAATAACTGACTTTTTTGCATGTCTTTACCAGAGAGTAGGAATCATTGAAAAGTGTAGGCCAGTAATATCCAGCCCGTAGGACCTTGATGGCTGTAGTTTTAGCGGAGAAATGTCCACCTTCGTCGCTATTGTGAAATGCGTCGAGGATCTTCTGCGCCTCCCCTGAAGTAACGCATTGTAGGAGCACACCATTAAAATTCCTTTTGAAGAGGACTCCTTCTATCAGCGTGTATCCGCAATTCTGGAGCCGGTAATACCTTCTTTTTTGGGATGAGAGGCCTGGCGGGTACCTTCCGGTTCGCATGAAATTCATTCTATCTTTCAGCCAATCGTCCTCCGATCCCGATCTGTTTATTAGGACAAGTTCTGACTGTTCCTCTTTAGCAGGCATCTCCACTTCCTGTGTCATATACTCACACAGACCTCTGCCTTTAATAGTCCTGGTGGGCCTGACCTCAATGTCATACTCCAGGATCTTGGTGATCCAATTAGTCCTTTTTTCTGTGATTTCTCCCTCCATGATGTACTCCCGCACACTAGAATGTGCGACATATACCAGGACTTTACTACAGGAAATTAGATGGCGAAACTTTTTAAGCCCCTTTACTATTGCGAAAGCCTGTCTTTCAACGAAGTTATAATTCACTTCATATTCCTTTAAGGTTCGAGAATAGAACGTAACTGGATGCTCTCCCTTTCCTTCTCTATCTTTTTGAGTCAGAACAATAGCGATACTAGACTTGCTACTAAAAGCATACATTATAAAATCTTTATGTTGATTTGGATTGATCAACACTGGGGCTGATGAGATTGCTTCCTTGACCTTCTCAAATGCCTCCCTCGCCTCCGTTGTCCACTTGAAAATTTGATCCTTTTTCAGCATTAGGGTGATCGGCCTAATTATTCCCGCAAAATCAGAAATAAATTTACTGACGAAATTTACTTTGCCCAGAAAAGATTGGACACCTTTCTTATTCACCGGGAGAGGAAGCTCCTTTATAGCCTTTACTCGTTCTGGGTCAATTGAAATACCTTCCTTCGACACAACATGTCCTAACAGCTTACCCTGAGGTACTCCGAACACACATTTCCTCGGGTTTAAAGAAATCCCGAACTCTTGGCACTTTTGAAACACCAACTCCAAATGATCGAAATGATCATCTTTAGATTTGGAGAACACAGTAAGATCATCCAAATAGATCAGGATAATCTTATTGATCAGCTCGCTAAATGCGACGTCCATAGCTCTCTGGAAGGTTGCCCCTGCATTAGATAAACCAAAAGGCATTTTAGCATGGCCAAAGCGTCCCCGCCCGGGTGGTGAGAGCGTGAAGTCTTGTCGGCACGATCAACACCACTCTTACTTTCGAATCAGTTGCCTTGAGAGAGAAGCCATCGATAGAAGAACATTTAGATCGGCGGCCGGTTTGAGTTGTTTCCTAGAAGGCAAGGGATGGTGGTCAGTGCTTTATTTGGAGTCTGCATATAGGATATACCATTCTTCTTTTACGAATTTGGTGCGATTTGATACCCAAGTACTATGTTTGGTGGAAGACAATCTTGTGACTCAATGAGTTTGGTTAGCTCTTGTGCCGTAAGGCCTTCAACTTTAGGGTTGGCCAAATTTTGTTTAAATGGGATTGGCCCTTTTAACCACGGTAGCTCAATAGTATGTTGAATGATACCGGGATCATAACCTTTCAAATCATCGTAGGACCAGGCCACTACTCCATATTTCTCACAGAAACTGATAAGCCTTTCTCTATCTTGCTGTGAGACATCTTTTCCGACCCGAAGGTTCCTGTCATCGGAGACCCGAAGATTCTCATAATCACCTTTTCCGCCACGAACTTCCGCTTATCATTTCGGGCGTCACTACAATCGAAATTTTTTTCGAGAGTAACCAATCCTTTCGGAAGCTTATTTGATTTCAGCTGCATAATTTGTCCCTCGTAGGCCTCAGCGATCTTTGGTTGGAGTTGATCGGCAAATTCCCCTGAGTTTTGAATAAACGAGGCGATGTGTTCATCGCTCTCAAAGACTTGCCAACTTTGGTCATTATCGGGTATTGCTGGTCTAACCAGCACTCGTACTGAATATTTGTTCCGAAGCAAGTCGGAGACAGGATCAAACTGAGCTCCGATTACTGCCATGCGGTCTGCATCGCCATTCTGAGCTCGGGGAATGGTCAGGATGTTGAAAGCTTCAAAACTTTCTATAAGGTCCCAGATTCGATGCCGATAGGACCTCATGCGGATATTCTTTGCTGCTGAGACTCCTCGGACCTGATTAACTACCAGTTCTGAATCTCCGAATACAATCAATTGTTTGATACCCATTCGTTCCGCTAGGCTTAGGCCTTGGACTAGACCCTCATATTCAGCCTCATTATTTGAACAAGCAAATTGGAATCGGAAGGCCCTCAGCAACTTTTCATTCTGTGGGGATATTAGACATATCCCTGCTCCAGCTCCAACTTTGCTCCTTGCACCGTCAAAATATAATGTCCACAGCTCACTTACTTGGTCATCGTCGGGCTCTTTGACGACCTTCGGAAGAACTTGGTCTTCGTCATAGATCACATATGTGCCTAAACCGGTAGCATGATAATTACCGAAGGGATCATTATTTATATGTTCACTCAACAAAGCGTCTTCGCTATCACTTCGGTCTCCATTGACATTCTCCTCCTCCAGCAGTTCAACATTGTACATGTCTTGCTTGGTGATGGAGGTATGTGCCGCTTCAAAGTTAATCAGGGCCTCGTTCGCCACATGTTCGGAATGCAGAGCCTCCGATTCTATCTTCATCTTTGCGCCATGTTTGGTCCTAAGTATTAGATGGCGAATTGTCTAAAGGCAAGCCGCGCTTCGCGCGATAAGCTGCAGAAGGAAAAGAGAGCCCAGCATTGGCGGGGCATCTATGATCAGCATCTTGGGACCATGATACTTCGAGGCGACAAATAGGGTGTGAGTGCTGATGTACCGATGTATTACTTATTTCCATCTAGGCGCATCACCCTTTCTTGGCAGGTTCGTGAACAGATTCCCCAGGAGCTTGACTATTAGTTTTTAACATACTTGGTAAAATTTACTATCGCCGAGTCAATCCTTGATGTTGTGTAATAGTTTTCTCCCACTATGATGAGAGTCCAGAAAGAAGGGTTGAGGTTTTGGCCTACCTCCGCCTTCCGCATGGGATTCCATCGCTTTGTTTGCGACAACCTTAGTTGGTGGCATTTGATAAACCGCCTCGGTACTGGCCAAAGGCTCGGTTAGTATTGGGTCCATCTGTTGCTGAAGCGCTTTTTGGAGTATGGTCTTCTGCTCCGGGATAGCTAGAATGTCCCATAAAGACATATTAGCAGGTGATTTCTTCAACTGCTCCACCACATTAAGAGGTGAGGAGCTCAGAGATTTCTGCTCCTTGGCTTTTGTTATAATAATTTCCTTCCACCGTTGAGGAGACAAGGATTCGGTCAGCCCACCAGGAATTTGATCCGAAACGTCTTTGCATTGCGGACTGTCCGAAAGTGAAACAACGGCCTCATCGGTGAATCTTCTCTTGGAGTGTGTATTATAGTCAGACTTTACCCGTGGCGTTTCAACAGTGGACGTGTCATTTGCAAACACCATTTCCTCGTCTTCCATCCATGAGAAGA
The DNA here is from genome assembly GCA_007258455.2 of Sequoia sempervirens. Lineage (NCBI taxonomy): Eukaryota > Viridiplantae > Streptophyta > Pinopsida > Cupressales > Cupressaceae > Sequoia > Sequoia sempervirens. The sequence continues at coordinate 4,563 of VDFB02346568.1, forward strand.
GCGCATGATCAGGAACAATGTCGGACTCTTGCTCTAGGGACATTCCTTGTATTTGCGCGGTAAGGACCGCATTCTCCATTGCCGGGGCATATCTATATTCTTCGTTCTCAGTCGCAATACCTTGACTATGTTGCTCTGCTATCCTTTGTTGTAAGTTGCCATGCAGACAATTTCGGGGCATATGCGCATCATTGCAAGGGAAGCACCATAGATTGATGTCATGGCCAGGAATTTGGGCACCGTCGCGTTGTTCTCGCGGGTGGTAGGCACCGGAACTATTTGGTTCATAGCCGCCATTGGTGAGTTAGTGCGATGCGCATTCTGATATTGATTCTGCTGATAGGTAGGCCGCCCACCTTGGTAGTTCTAATACGCAGGCCGCGGAGGCATTGCTTGATTCCGCTTGAGCGTTGTTATATCATTCGCCATAGTCTGTAGCATCTCCTTGAGGTCGCCCATTTCATTCTTCGGAGAACTTGATGTAGAGGCCAAGTTTTCAGGAGTGGCTGTATATGAGTACGCTGACTGGGGAGTCGCTGGCGCACTGGTTGACACCACCTCTTGTGCCACGTTTGATATCTCAGGAAATATCGGCATAACAGGTCGAGGAGGCAATTTTCCGCAGTCTATCAAGTGATTTTCTGCTTTGATAGCGGTGGCATATGCATCTGGTAGAGTGGCTCCTCCCAGAGACTTGATCATCATAGAAATGTCGGGATTGATGGACTTCAGATAGAACATGAGCATCCAACTCACGGGGTGTTGGGATGGTCGCAGGAATCCCTCCATGACTTAATTAAATCGAACATTAAGTCCCGTCAGAAGAGCCTCTGGGGTGCTGGTTTGATGTGAGAATAAGCTGATAATATAAGCGAAAAGATGAATACAAAGATCATTTGAAAACCTTTCATAAAGGTGGTTCTAGAATTAAGCCAAGTCACCGAATGGTATTAGGAGTCAATGTTCGGTACCACTCCAGAGCTTTGCCTTTGAAGGACGCGGCAAGGAGCCTCAGGGCTACATTCTACGCTGTGATACCATGTACCAAGCATACATCCACTACATCCTGCAAATGCTCTGCTGGCGTTTTTGTGTTATCTCCGGTGAATTTGGGAAGAGCTTTCAGGGCCGAAACCGGAATGGCGCCCCAAACAGCAGGTGCTACCGGAGCTACTAGGGGGCTTCCAGCATCCCATGCTACATAATAATTGCATTCCACGGTGGCAACATGGTGAGAGGAAAGTGGTGGGAATGGAACGGTTACTAACTGATTTGCGGCCTGGACTGTCCTGGATGGAGGCACTAGTAAACCTGGGTTACTTGAAGTTTGGGATCTAGTTACAGGCCGATGGCTCATACACCCTTTTAGAAAATGATTTCATTAGTTTGGGTCCCACCGGGCGTGCCAGAAAAAAGGACAAACTGTTGACACCAAAAATTGACGGGATAACAGTGCCTTTATGGGAAACTCAGTTCAAGGGGGACCCCTTTGCGCCAAACTGAGTGACCTCTAGATTTTAAAGAAGTCGGCTTCTTCTATATAATGGTTTTTGGAAAGGGAAAATGAAGCAGATATAATAAACAAATACTAATCTAAGGCGATGCGCCAAAGCTTTCTGATAGGCACGATAAATCATAGACTCAAGGGCCTAAATGTTATTGATATGTTCCAAAACACCGGAAGTTCAAAGCAATAGCATAAACAGTTCATTCAATTGACATAAAACAGTATCGCATACATTCTTACTGCTAAGAAGAGTCATTAAGACATGATTTAGACCAGCAAGTTTGCATTCAATATATAGAAGTCTCCTCAAATGAAATGCTTAAGACAATAAAAAGCACAGTTCACAGTTTAATCAAGACAAAAAGCAGAAAGGCCGAACAATAGGCACAGTCTGAAAGTATCTTGCAAATAAACATGCAAAAGAGGCCTGGCGTCTCTTGCTAAAACCAATATTCTTCCTGTAAAATCTTGGACCATTGTCCCTCAACAGAGGGAGTATATATAGCCGGAGAGCAAAATCCCACCGCCTGGAGAGTTGTAACAGAAAGATTCCACAATCTCCCGTAATGATGCCCGGATAAGAATATTCCCAATGCCGTTATGAGAGCAGCCAATCAGAGTACAGCATCCAGTTGGTCAGTTACAGGCGTGCCCTTTGTAATGATGGCAGTGGTCCCAACCAGGCTTCGAAGCGACGAGTGTCGTCCACTGCCTTAGAGAACCATGGCGAGCAGCAGTCAATGACACCATCCCGCTCGGCCATCTCACAGCTTGCTTTGATAATCGATGTAAGGCACGTGGCAGCAAACTGCGGCCCGAATGAAAACTCCTTCTCCATTGACCAGGAGCTTGCAGAGAAGTGACACGTGTTCAGGGGACGAAGGCTACTTTGAAAACGGGGAAAGGCCGCATGAAAAGGGGGCGAAAGACGCGTGGCCGCGTTTTGCAACCCGTGGTGCTCTCGTCCCTGCTGTTGTTTTAAAAACAGCGAACTACTGACACGTGAGCGAGGGTGGGCCTCGCCAGGAAATAAAGAAGGCCAATAGAAATCCTTCGCAGCCCGCCACAGCATACTCTACTCTTGCTAGGGAAAGATTGCGATACACCGCCACGTACAAAGATGTGGGCCCCGTTTCGCAACCCGTAGGAAACATAAAGCAACAGAAAATGAAGAACCCCGCAGGCGAGACATGTGGGCGCCCAGCGCAGCCTTTCAGGAGCCGAACAGGGAGCCGCTTACCGAAGTTGCGAAGCAAGGAATGCACAACGGGGGAGATCAAAACCTGCCGGGAAGCCGAAAAAGACACGGAGACGCGTAGGCCAGCGCACTAATATATGCAAAAAAGGGAACCCGAAGGGAGCTGCTTGGAATATTATTTCAACAATACCCTTTTTTATTATTATTCATGGCATTGTATTCTAGGGGCAACCCCTTATCATGATGTAGTTTATTTGGAAACATATCATTGGCACAAAGCTTTCCAGATAAGCTCTTTTGATATTTTTCATGGTATTTATCATTTTCTACTTTAAAGTAATTACTCACAGCATGGTTTTTTACAATTTATTTAAAGTGGGGGCATACATTGGCATTATTTCTTCTTCACTTTATTCACAAGTTGAACTTAGTGATTCTTTGACATTTGACATTTTTACATTTTTGCTTCACTTTGTTCATAGACTGAACCTAGTGTTAGCAGTTTGGCATTTTATTAGCTTCACTTTGTTCACAGGATGAACCTAGTGTAAGCATTGACATAACAAGTTGATCATTTTTGTGGCACCTTATCAAGGTTATCAAGGAGTATAACTCTTGGTATGGTTTAACAAATGGGTACACACCTGTAGACATGGTGCATCCTTCCTATTTTTCCACTTTATCATGGGAACACCTTGTCAACCTAGTGTGTGTTTCACATTTTAATTTTTCTTGGGGGCTCACCTAGTGAATATCATACTTCAATAGCCTTGTGAGAAGTTTATTTTATGGATTCATAGCATAATACAACTTTCTATTCCATCTCTTTTATTTTTGGATTAATTTTGACATTATATGTTTGTGTATCTTATCTTGTTGCATATCATATAATACATGTGTGTTCCTTTGTGCCTATGTTGGTTTTCCATGGGATCTTAGATCCTGGGGGTTTGATCACCCTCCTTGATCCTTAGTTATCATATCTCTCTAATATTTGTACAATCAAACCTATCTTGACATATATTTCTCCATTTTAGTGTGATTTTGAGCATAAGTTCATACTCTCACTAAAGTGGGGGCTAAATGTAGTGTAGAAAATTGTATACCTTTACAATTTCACATTATATTTTCAGCCCCCCTAATTTATTGGACTTAATTAAGCTTCTAATTTTCTAAATTATGCATTCCAAGGCCTTATTTTTATTGTTTTATGAAGGTGAACCAATATTAAATAATGCATTCAATCATTAAATCACCTTGGATCAAGTGTGTCCCGAAAGTTTGGGTCCCCCTCCTTAGCCAAGACCCAAATTCAAATATGTTATTGGTGGTATTCTAATATCCAAAATTCAAATATGTTATTGGTGGTATTCTAATATCCAAAATTCAAATATGAAGTGTTAGCTTTTTTAATCTAATTTTTGGGAAATTAGATAAACACCTATAAATACCTAGTCTTTTGATCATTTGAAATCCATCTAGCAAGAACACACTTTATGAAGCAATCCTATTGATAAAATTATTGTCAAGAGCATTAAAGAGAAAAATATCAGAGTATTATTACATCAATTCAAGATCCAACTGTTGGGAGATTGTTGGATATTGTGGATGTGTTGCTGATATGTGGTTATCATTGATTTCAACACTGCTAGCATTTGGTGTATCTATTGCTGTATATGTCGAGGATATTGAGAAAATTATAAGAAAAAGTGTTCTAGGTTCCTAGTCGAACTGTGCAGGTCATGAAGGTGTTTTGTTATGTATGTAAAAGATTAGCTAATGTGGATTAAAGGATTTATTGTTGAGTATGTCTAGATCATCTACCAGAAGTTTCAAAGGTTTGCGTGAAGTTCTGTGTGAGTTATGGTTTGATAGTGTTTTGCTGGTCTCTATTAGTGTTCCTAAATGAAGATTATGTGATTTTGGTTATCTCAGTTGTTGCGTATGCTTCTCTGTTGTTTCTTGGTGTTCTCAGATGTCTCTAGTTCATTCTCTATCTTTGTGGTATGTCCACTTGATCCGGTGGGCTCGTGATTGAAGATCTTTTCTTGCGCATGTTCGATTTTTCATGTTCCTAGCTGACATGTTGATGATAGCATGTTGCAGATGTTCGAGGCAAAATTAATTAAAGTATTTTTGTGTTGGAGATATTAATTTGGGTATCCACTATGTTGTGGCTGACCTTGGTGGGTTCACATGAAAATTTAGCTATTAATTTGGGCTAACATTGCAAATATAATTTTTTTTTTTGGCCGACCATGTTGTGATGAAATCTCTTGTAGCGGATATACAAGAGTGATTGTGTGATCGGTGGAAAGTATGCTTTGTGTGCTCCTATGTGAGTATGTGCAAATATCATTACCTAGCAGAGTGTGAAGAAGTGTTGAGCTTAATTGGAACTGTAATTAGGCTTGAGTAGAAGCTATTTTCTTAGTTCATACCCCCAACATTTTTAATCCAACTTTTTTGGGAAGTGAGCCCCTTTTGTGATTGAGTAGTGAGCTCTAGGTAGTGTGCCTAAATGCATGTGCATTCCCCTTATTGTTTTTCATTATACTTTTAGCAAGCTATAATCTTGTGGACTAACATCCACTACGGTTTTTCCCCTAACAGGGTTTCCATGTAAAAAATCTTGGTGTTCTTTGTCTCTCTGATGTGTTAATTACTTATGGTTAATTGTTCATTCATTATATCTGAGATTAAGGACAAGTTAAGTTAGAAATTTTTTAAATTTCTGTGACAAGTGATTCACCCCCTCTCTCAGTTGTCTGTCCTTGTTTTTCCAACAATTGGTATTAGAGCTAGTTCCTCTAAAGAAGTCTAATAGCTTGAGGTGATCTGGGATGCCAACATTCAAGAAGCACATTCCTAGATTTGATGGCACCAACTACTCACTGTGGAAATTCAGGATGTAATTTCATCTGCAGTGCATTGGTGATGCTTATTGGAAGATTACAAGAGATCAATATACTATTCCTCAGAATGGTCCCTCCTCTACTGATGAGATCAAAGATGATGAAAGTAATACTAGAGCTATGGAAGCATTGGTGAGCGCTCTAATAGATTCGAAGATGGCTAATGTGATAGGTTTGGAGACAACTCATGAGATCTGGATGAAGCTAGAAACTTTGTATGAAGGAGATACACAGGTGAAGATGGCTAAGCTACATAGCTTAAAAGGCAAGTATGAGAATCTGAAGATGGGTGAAGATGAAAATATCACTTATTTTATGCAGAGAGTAAATGAAATAGTGCTAGGTATTAAATGTGTCGGTGGTTCAGTGAGTGAGGATGAAATTGTGGCTAAGATACTCAGATCCTTGCCTCCTTACAAAATGAAGGTTCATGCTATTGAGGAATTTATGTTTGTAAAGAAGATGACAAGAGATACACTGATAGGGAAGCTTGCTGCTTTTGAAGTAAGTGAATTTGGTGAATCTACACCAAAA
>VDFB02346569.1:0-74603 GCA_007258455.2 Sequoia sempervirens
TGGATAGGAATGGAAGGGGACCAAAGAAACACTTAACCAAGACCCAAAATTAAGTCTCATATGCCATGTTATGCATCCATTAATACTTGAACATTTTTGAATGTAGTGTAGACACTAGGTTGGTCATTGCTTGTGAAAACACATTAAACATTAAGTACATGCTTTCAAAACTTTTGATACACCTAACCATGAATCCTCTTAACACAAATAAGAGAACAACACCATTAAGTCTCCTTCAAAACCAAAAGTCCTCAAAAGCAACTATAGAGAAATGTGGAGCAAATACATTTCTCCCCAACACCTTTGTACAACACTGCAAAACCTGTTCACATAAAGATAAACACAACTTCCTTTCACCAACAATCCAGAACCCATAATTCTAAATATGGCAACCTTTGACAACCTTGAGCAACATACCAAATCTGCATAGGCATAGCATCAATACACAAGAAACGTGGAGCATGATCCAGAGCACATTCTAAACACTTACATAATACTATTTTCTTTGTTTATCAAATTTTCTCAAAAGCACTTGGAAAGAAAGTACCAGAGACATCATATCAGATCATTACTTCATTCCAAATTATCTCCAAACACTGCAACAAAAGATATCTCCATGTACTCACAACACTTCCTCAATATCTCACCTACACATGCACAATCTATAACAACCTATTTTCCTCTTTTCCACAATTTTCTCAATATCCTTGACATTTTCATTATGCAACATCTTCCTTAACACACAGTTGGCATCAATGACAACACCGGTTAGTAGACATCCTTTGAAATCAATGAAAACACGTTCATACTTGCAATAGACAATAGTAAAGGGATATGCATGGTAAACCTATATTTAACCCTAAAGGTGCTATTTCTTTATGGATACCTAAGAAATGCGTTATGATTAAGAAAATTCAAAATGTTTGTGTGGAGTCACCTCCAAAGAAGCAAGAACAATGGGTAAAGAATGATAAATCAGTAGTTGCGCCAATTACCAATGTATTTACAAGAGAACCACTTATTATTGAGATGAAAGTCATTTACATGAGGATGATAACTTGAACTTACTCATTGGGTTGAGGATGAATCTTGGATGGAAATATCTAATGTTCATGCTCAATACCTTTAACATTCTTATGCTTTACTTATTTATATATTCATTTTAGCATTTACATTTTCTTTTTTTGTGTCCTTACTCTAGCATTTTGTTTATGCCATATTTTTTGAGCATCTCCTATTTTTATGCTTGATCTTGATTTGATACATTTATAATATTTATAGGTTTAATTTGAACATTGTTATATCCTATGTCACTTTGTAACAATTTTGTACTATGTTGTTTTCTTTCTAGTTGTTATAAAGTCTCAACCAATCATTTAAAGACCTAGTATCGCTCAATTATTCATATCACAATTTGGTGAAATTGTAAACACAAAATTGATTGAGTATTTGGAACCTTCCACTTGAATTATTTGTGCTTTTTATTTATTGGTCTCTTAATAAAAAACAACAAAATATTTAATCATGTTGCCATAAACTATATCTAAGGAAGTTGTGCAACGTCGATACTATTTTTTGCTAAAAAAAATTCTAATGTTTTAGTTTTGGCTTAGGTTTTGGTTGCATCTATTTGAATATCTCTCATTGAAGATTAGTTAAATCCAAATATATGTGATTAAGGAGAGAACTACATTAATGATGATTGGCATAGATCATTGAAGTAATAATCAACATGGTGAAACACTTCAATTGATCATGACAGTTCAAAGAATATAGAATGTTGTTTCAAATCCTAAACACAAATGGCCTTTAAGGACTCACCAAATAATCAAAATCATAGTTGAAGTTTCCCATATGTATACTTGTATAAGAGCCATGGATATGATAATCTTCCAAAAAATTCCATTGGAGTGATCAAATGAAATGTGGTTGTGAGGGGAGTTCTCTAACCTTAGTTCTATGTTAATTTTAAAATTTGGAGCCTTCTAGCACAAAGTGAGGTTTCATTTAAAGGTAAATAGCATATTATCAGTGGCCCTAGGATAATTAAACATAAATTTATTTCATTTTCACATACATATGTATTTTTAACTGTGATAGTAAATATGAGATTTTTTTCTATCTGTGACTTTTTATTTAAACTATTTTTTGATTGAATGCATTTTTGTTTGCTAAAATTCCTTTTGCTTATATTATACATAGGTACACTTTTGTTTCAGAGATGCAACACATACCTAGAATCCTTATTGTTCATTTCTACTATAATGAACCTTTATAAGCATGGGAATCAAGTGGATTTGATAAGGTTGATCTAATTATCTTATGCATAGATACATGGTACAAAATAGAATAACACTACAAGTGATGATCAATGCAATAAAAAATTTCAACAAATTGTAGTGATTCAAGTCCTAGAAAGAGACTTTTGAATCTTAAGGACCAATTTTTTTATCATACCTCAAGATTACAATTAGAGTAGTTTACCAATGCACTGAAAGAGACTAGATACTCAAACCTACCTTAAGTTTGTGAATAGTCAAATATAATATAGCCATGCAAGGAGAATGTTGATTTTAATAGCATGTCAAATTTAAATTATGGACCTCATGGTGTAAGTCATTGCCACACATAGTTTTTGATAATATTAGCAAGGAAAAGGGGCCTTGAACCTAGAGTTCAAAATAATAACAAAAACAAAACCCAACAAAAAGGCACATAGGCCATCAAAAGAGCGACAAGGCATGTAGGGCTGTAAAAAACAAAACAACAAAAAAGAAAACTAGAAGCAAAGAAACAACACCATCAACCAGAAGAATTTTAAAATATACTAAATGGATGAAACTAAGTTACCATGGAATCCATTAATAGATGCTCTAAGCTAATAGTGCATGTAAATTAATCTAAAATTCCTTTAAAACATAAAACATGGATGCAATATGAGAGTGATTTTCAACAACATAAGTTTGCTCTAAAAAGGTGGATCCCTATTCAATAGATGCAAGGTCTATTTATAGAATAGGAAAAATGAAACCAATGGTCAAGATTGAAAGAATCAATCAATGGTCAAGATGGAAGGAAAATGGAGGCATGGATCATGGATTCCCATTAAGGGTTGAAAATGCAAGATGATATTTAATCAAGGGCTCACAATCATGCAAAGAAGCATACTTTCAAAACTTTCTCAAGAAGTTTGTTGAAATTTTGTTACAAGGAAGAATATTCCTTTTTTCAAATGAATGAAGAGGGAAAGAATATTCCATGAGAATATTCCCTTTTTGGAGGAATGTGCAAAGGACGAATATTCTCAAGGAATATTCCCTTCCAAGTGGGAGAGTTAGAATTAATTAGTAATTTGATAATTAAAACAAAGTTTGAATTATGCAAATTAGGGGAATTTAGGATATTTATTAAATAATTAACTTATTTAATGAAAAGGGGTCAAAATGACATTTAATTAAATAATTAAGATTATTTATTTTAAATGAGAGGATTTAAGGTGTTAAAATTAGATATTTTGATTTATCCAATTTAACAAGACGAAAGGTTAGCATGAAAGGGGTAGGAATTAACCTAATTAGATTAATCAGATTAATAGATGAAAATGATGTGATTAATTAAATAGCTAGGATAATTTAATCAATCAAGTGAAAAGAGGATGAGTTTTAGGATGAAACAGTGTTAGTATATTAGATTTGAGTGTGTGATATCATTCAAGACATTTTTAAGTGTCTACAACTAGAAGAATCCCTAACTAAATAGAAGATAGAAATAAAGAAAAAATACCAAGATACAAACATAGTTGAAGCAATCAAGCCTCCATATATCATTTTGTAAATGGTAGGAAATAAGGTAAGTAAATTCTAAACTTTTTTATTTAACATTTATCAATCGAGATAAATTGATCTATAATTATATGGTAGACTCAAGCTCAAGACCCTTTGTAATCCCCATAAAATTTATTGATTTCATAGGTTGATATTATGAACATGTTTCCAATGGAATTATGTAATTATATAGAACTAGTAAAATATATTGGTTCAATTATCAATAACATACCTCATTTTTCTAGATATGCTTTCCCAAATATGGAAGTGATACAAGACATGTTGATAATAAAGTTTCTTGTTGTATTTAGAATATTTATTTTTTAAAATTAACTACCAAGATAGGGATACCTCTTTCTTGACTATAAGCATATGTTTTTAACTACAATTTAATATCTATGATGATATTCATTTATCTAATTCTTATAGGCTACATATAATGTTGATTTTGTATACAAATATGATGATGACTAATGTATAATATGATTCATGTGTTAATTTAAACTATATGATTTATCATCCTAATCAATTATAATATAGATCATTATAAGTTCTTTAAATGAAATCATGTATCATGGGATGTACATGGATAAAGAAAACAAGATACATTTGGAACCATTTTGAAGCTTAGAAGGTCACTTGATCATTCTAATATAAAAGATACTAATCACTTGTTCAATATAACATTACATCATCTAAATGTATAACTTTATGAACATGTATTACTATGACTAGATCATGACACACATGGACAAAAGATATAATGATGCATGAGCATCCAAGGTGAGATGACAATACTGTATCACCAAAAATATTGTTATTTCAATTTTGTTTATTTTCAATGAGGGCTTAGCAGTTAGGAGAATAAATAATTTAATTTGCAACTTTGTAAATTCCCTTGTGAGAAAATTGTAAATGTAAATTTGGTGGAATTATGTTCTAGTAAATTTTTCTAAGGTATAAATTGGGAAATATTCCTTTTGGGCATCCTATTTCTTGGTACGGACCACTTGTGGTGCATGTTCTTGCATGTTCAATTGCATGCCTTGCATGCATTTGCATGTTGTTTCATGACCATATTTGGAGCCGTCAGAGCCATCGAGAATCAATAGTTTCATAGTTGGCCAAGATTATTAGTCAAGCGCTAGGCATCCATATGTGGGTCATATTTGTAATTAAGTATTTTATATTTAATATTCTATTCTCCTCAAAGTTGGGCATGAGATTTCAAGGTGGTAATGTTTGGTTGTTTTGGAAATGAATAATAGTTTTCTCCTCACACATTCTCTATATATTGATGCTTGTTCATTTGGAGAGGGGAGCTTTTGGAGAAGTTGTGGTTGCATACCCAAATGTTATCAAGATGAACCCAGAATGTTGAAGAAATTATGTCATAGATTTTTTGTACGTGTGAAGCCCAAGTTGTAAGGAAGCATATGAGCTCCATAATTATGTAATTCATTTTAAGATTTTGAATACAATATATGTTGCAGATTTCTCTTCCATAAGTTATGTTACATTATAATTTGTTGCATTCTTGCATAGTGTTTTGTGTGTGTTTGGTTTTAGATTTGAAAGGGAGAGTATCTCTTTTCATTATCTAATTTGGCATACATGACATACATGACATGTAATATTAATTATAAATATGTATGATCTAGGTAGAAAGATATATTAACTAAAATAAAATATATTATAATGTTCTTTAATAACATTTGAGAGCATGTTTGAATGAAACAACAAAAATATCACATATCACATCCAAATGAACATATATCTCTAAGGTGCACACTTTTTATTCTTAATTGCTTAAATGTTTAAATTAACTTTGAAAATACTTTATTACATGACTAAGATAATAGAAATTTGTTGGTGTGAACAACTAAGCTCAAAATATTCATTCCCAAACAACTCACTCATTTATGTACTGCACCGATTGGATTAGCTCACCTTTCAATAACTTGTAATATTCTTTGATGATCATCTTTATCTAGTCTCCACTTATGACATCCACATATGCATGGAACTTGATGAAGAGATAGGCCAATACCAATTACTAGGTGGCTATATTGTAACACCATGTTTTCAAGATGGTAATCAATAAAATGAATCCCATTTTGAATAATTTTGACTTGTTTGAGATATGTCCCTTGCACTACAACTAAACTTGTGGGAAACAACATTCCATTGCTTGTTTCTGGTTTCGTTAACTTCATCCTCTCCTTAGTGGAACATAATAAATAATATTTGACACCTTCTATATTTCCAGCCTTTGCTATGACCACAAAACATCTCTTGTACACATATATGTACAATATTCAATTTTTTTAAAAATAGAACCAATCTTTAATTGTAAAAAAAAATTACTTATAAAATTTATTTTTCTATCTTAAATCAAGAAAGTTACAAACTTTACATGTTCAAATTTATATATGCACGTACCTTTTTTAATCAATCCTAAAATGTTGTCATAATCAATTGAAATCAAAGGAATAACTTCAAATCTTTCATCTTCATCTTCATTGTATGTGTTAGTAACAACTAGTGGCACCAAATTCCATCACTGACATATCCACATTGTTAGTTGTTGTAACTATCATAGTGTCCCAAAATGTATTCATAACAAAAACAAGAGTAATCTCTAGTATACAATGTCCATGTCTGTCTATTTGTACTCATCACATAATGCAAAGATCTTGTTTTATCTACCCTCTTGCATTCATGCATTATTTTTCTATCCACTCCTATAAAAATTATATATAATTCAAAATAATATATATGTGAGTTCTTAAACTTAAATTTAAATAAAAACTAGTTCAAAACTTTTTTCAAATAGTAAATTTAAACATACCTAATATCTCCCAAAACACTCTATGTGGACATGGGTCACTTTTTGAAGATGTGTTGACATCACTTGTAAAGTGTTTCTTACACCATTCAACAACATAATGTGCATCATTTATACGATCTCCCTCTAATTCATTTGATATAATTTTAGAGAATGTTTGATGGAAGTTCCTACACCATCATGTTCACCCTTTCCATGCCCACTCTCAAAGAAACTCCAAACATGTGCTATATTTTTGTGTCAATGATATCTATATAGTGCATAAAATGGCATTGATGATTTGTATTGTGATGCACACTTGTTGGACCATACAAAATGTTTTTCAATCTTCACACCTCTTCCAGCCAAATCTTCAAAAAAGTTCTTAAAGCAATGTTGGAAAAAAAGTGTGTCATGCTCTTTATCACCACTAATATAAAACTGATATTCTTTCTTGATGAATCATTTTTCATATGTACTATCAACAGCATCCAAATCTAATTGTGCATGTCGATGACACACATGCACCATAATAGTGACTTGCTCTGAATAGTAATATTGTGTTTGAATCTCCTTTTGATGGGTAAAAGAGTAATTTTCTACAAAGTAAACTACTGATAAAAGTGTTCCAAGTGGGAAAGTATCTCTTAACAATTGATATTGTTTTTCTTGCCACTTAGCATAAAATGCATGATGTATGTAGGGTTGTATAAATTTATGATTTTTTTCATAAATGTTCCAATAGTTACCTCCTCTTCTACATATTCTAACCTTGTGGATTCTTTCCTAATTTTTGTTTCAATCTTTCTGTACTTGTAACTCTTGTAATTTACCATCTTCAACATGTCAGTGTCTTCATTTCTCAAAAGGAATTTTAGCCAAATTTTGACATGTTTCACAAAGTCCTTTTATGCATTTTATTGGACCATCTACATCATCATTAGATTTATCACATAAGATGGATTTTATGATTTGGCATACCCCTTTAGGAGGTGCATTTTGAGAACCATCACTTTCTTCTCTTATCTTTCAAAACACTTGATAGTAAAGATCAAATTCAATATGATAACGATAAAAACAAGTTTCAAAAACATTATTTGCCTTCACATAATGTGGCCTTAACATTTAAAAAATTGTTTTCCCAATCTTTATATGAGGATTTTCATCACAAAACATGATATCCATCTCATGTTGTGTTATGTCTAACCAATTTTTTGTATGCAGTAGAAAACTATCTCCAAGCCCAATCCTGTGTTTTAGAACATCTCTTTTATTTGATGAGGGATAAGTATGATCATGAAAAAAACTTGGGATCAGGTTCCTAACACCATATTCACTCCTATCATAATGAGGAGCCCTACACATCAATGCCCAATTGCCTTATACAGTAGTATCATCCAAAACCTTTCTCCTTTTCACATATCTTGTTACTGTCTTTCTACTTAAGCTAGTTTCTCTTGAAAATGAAGAGATTTGTCACTTTCTTGACATTTGTGGACTTACAATAGATGTAAACATCACTCCTCTTGAAATTATCTTATCTAATGATTGAGATTGTTTCTTAATGGAACCCAAACATTTTTTAACATTTTCAATAATATCTTCTTCTAGACCTCGTCTTTTCCTCCTTTTTGTGAAATGTATACCCATCAATTGTAATGGCTCTTTTAGGTCATCACAAAGAAGAAATGTTGATAATAGTTGGGCTTGACCAAGTGTATCATGAATTTTAAAATAAGCCTCAATTGTTTCCTTTGAAGTTCTTGTGAATTCCCTCTTAGTAGTATTAGTAGGTTGTTCAACATAAAACTTCAATCTCTATATCCATTTCAAGTAAATGATTTATATTTTTGTAGTAATTTTTTCTCTTCATCTCTTTAATTAGATTCATCGTATGAATATTGATAGAAGGAAGTGATCCTAACCCCTGTACAACATCAAATTGTGCATGTGCCTCCTCTCTAACATCAATTGTTTGTGCTTGGTTCTCCTCCCTAACATCAACCATTTTTGCTTCAACCTCCTCTTCTCTAGTAACTAAATTAGGCTCAGGGACCTCTACTCCAGTTTCCATATGTTGAGCCACTACAAATATCATATAAAGAGAATTTTTAGAATATATAAAACTTAGATTATTAAACTATGGATCTAAAGCATCAAGGTGATTATGAAATTTTAGAATGAGAAAGTGTTAATAATTAGGAACTTAAAGTTAATAATTGAGAAAAAAATATGGTCCTATAATAGTGTAGAGAAAAAAGTGCATATCCTAACACATTTTCCTCTTGTTTTACATTGTTTTTGACACACATTTATGTTCTTAAAGTGACCCTTCTACAATTAACTAATTTAAACATGGGTTTCTATTCTTAGGGTGTCCTAGAATTAACTAATGTGTATAGACATTAATATTCTTAAAGGGGTCTTAAAATGTATTGAGCATTTCAAAGGGTCCATATTGAAGGGAGTCAAACCTAGGTCATTTAGATATCACATTAGACATCATCACTTTACACAACAAAACATATCTTAGAATTGAAGGTAGGATAACATATTTGATAAGGTCAAAATAACCTCATCAATATAATGGACTCAATACTTAACCTTACACCTTCCAGCCAGCCTTACCCTACCAATTAATCATCTTTAGGCTAAATAATTGCTTTCTTTTTTTTCAATAAGTGTACAATCTTTATTTCTTGAAATTAGTCAAAATAAGCTAATTTGTGTTTACTTAATGGTTTAGTTTTTGAGTATTCCATAGGTCAACTTCCACCATCGGTTACCATTCCAATCAAATAGGTTTCAATGTAGATTTCAACACCATTAAAGACAAATGAATGGGCGTCAAAACTTCAGGAGCATACATGATGGACCGAGTTTTATAGTTTCTATTATTTTTAGTTCTAAAGATTTTATGGCTCATGTTGAGCCTCTTTAATATTTTCATGTCATGGGATTTAAAGTCTATTAGTTGTTGACAATCAGTTGAAGAATTTACCAATTGAAAAGTACGATTTTGTTAGCTGCTCTCATATAAGTATGTAACTAATGAAAGCAATGATATATAGAAGAATATCGTTATGATACCAGTATGTTTTCTAATTTATACTTTTCTTATGAATAAAATGAGTTTTTCTTGCCACTTTTGGAGTTACTGAATAATGTGAATGGAGTTCTGTGAATGGAGTTCTTTGAATGAAGTAATTTGAAGTTACCAGTGTATGTGATCTGAGCTAGGTGTAGGAGCACCTGAGAGCTAGCCACTCGAGGGGTTGTAGATTAGATAGATAAGTATTTTACTTCTAATTATGTACTTTCCTTTAGTAGATAATAATTGGAATAGGAATTTATTTTCATATGTTTAATTTTGTCAAGATCAATCCTACATGTTGTAGTTGAGTCTGTAGTCTTTGAATTTACTCTATGAAGTTTCAAAGCACTTTCTTTCAGTTTTTTTAGATTGTTAAATCATTTTCTGCTAGCTATTTTAGATTGTTATCTTTTGATTGGATCAATGTTTCCTAGTTTCTTTACAAGCTTTACTTCTTCAAAAATCTATACATTTCTTAGTTTAATCATTTCCATGCTTTCTAGTTTAGTGGTT
Organism: Sequoia sempervirens; assembly: GCA_007258455.2. Taxonomy (NCBI): domain Eukaryota; kingdom Viridiplantae; phylum Streptophyta; class Pinopsida; order Cupressales; family Cupressaceae; genus Sequoia; species Sequoia sempervirens. The sequence goes on from VDFB02346569.1 coordinate 10,259, forward strand.
ATGATTTTTAGATTCATAGTTTTCTGCTTTCTAGTTTAGTTATTTCAAGCTTTCTAGATAGATGATTTCTTGCTTTTTAAGTTTAGTGGCTTCTTAGTTTAGAGTTTTATTACAACTGTTTGATATTCAGAAAACCCGAGAGAGATAGCCAAGATGTCTTCTATTGCATATAGCCTTTGGACACTACCCGGTCAATATATTAGTGTGTTTATCAACTAAAGTGTTAGGAACTAATGACAACTTATCACTTTTTGGCGTTGTGTCGAGGATCCTTCCTTTTCTAGTGTTAGTAGGAGATACCTTGAATACCTCTTTTAGGGACACAAATAGTCCTTTGGATTCTTTTCTACATGGTTAGGAAATGAGGCCCCCACGAAAGAGACATACCAAAACCCCCCCAATCAATTTACCAACAACAAGTAGGGAGGAAGGAAACACAAATCAAGAACTTACTGAGGAATTGATCGGGAAAGGTCAACCTGAGACCTTCCTTCATACCCCAAAAAGAGAACACATAGTTGTAGAGGAACATATTCCTCTACAAACTCCAAAACCTCACCCAACTGAGCGAATTATTGAAGAGGATCACATTCCCTTCAACATCATGGGTGACTATAGAAATGTCACCAACAACAATAACCCTCCACCACCACACACATTCACTTATCCTATTGCTATTGATGTAGATGATGATATGACAATGAAAAATATCTCACCAACCTTCTTGCCAACCTTTCGAGGTTTTTCTACTGAGGACCCTGACCAATTTCTATTTGAGTTTAAAGTCTTGTGTCAAACATATGACTACAAGAGTGATAATAAAAAACTAAATTTTTTCCCCTCCACTCTGAAAGACTCAACCATGCACTAGTTTATGGGATTAGCTTCTTAGTTAATAACCTCCTGGGATGAAATTGAGTCTGCCTTTTCAGAGAAATACCAAAGTTACTGCAGGGTTAGCGATAGGAAAGAACTATTCAAAATAAGGCAAAATGAGGATGAAAGTCTAGAGGATTACCTAGATAGGTTTATCTTCTTATCTAAACGATGTGGTGGAGAAGTCATAAGTCTTGATATTATGAAGACCCTATTCCTTAAAGGTCTCAATGATGAAGCTCGAAGGAGCTTGGATTTAATGGGAAAATGAGACATGTCCCAACTGGGGTTGGACGATATTACTGAATTGTGTCAGAATTTCTCTCATACTTGAGGAGGTATCTGGAAGTCCACCCTCTTTAAAGGTTCCAATGAAATAGGAAAACTACGTGAAGAGCTATCCAACTTCAAGACCAATATTCTTGTTCAATTAAACACCACGTTAGATGGCATACAGGCTAAAACGTGAAATCTTGAGACTTTGTCCATTTACTGCCCTAGGTGCTGAAACAAACATTTGCTAAGGGAATGCCCTTTGGAAAAAGTTGAAAAATTGACATTTGTCAAGTATGTGATAAAAATAACCCCACCGATCAGTGTGAGCTTCTGAATTCCATCAAGAATTCCAAGAAAAGAGCACCCCTAGTTGAGGAAGAAGTCAACATTGTAAATCAAAGAACTAGAGGAAATTTTCCTATGGCCAGAATTCAAACCCTAACTGGAGACCTCAACCCAATTGGAACAATAATCAGTGGGAAGCACCCTGGCCTTAGACACCACCTCTAGGACCACCTAATTAGGGAACTTATCCTTGGGGAGCACCTGAATGGACAAATCAATCTTGGGGCAATCCTCAGTGGCCTAACCAGCCTCAACAATAGTGGTACCCTAAAAATCCCATTTCTCAATGGAATCAACCTCAACATCAATTTTATACTAGTCGCAGAAGGATTCCTACTCAATAACAAAATCTTTTACCACCTCCCAAAAATACTCAACAAACTAAATAAGTTAACCAACCACCACTTTTGGCACAACCCATTCTGAACCCAAAGAACAATCGCCCAAATACTCCAGTGTATGCCACCAAACATGACAATATCACTGGACTTAACACAATACACTGTGGAAACTTGCAATTGAGGTCTATAAAAACACTTTTGCAACTGACTATTGAAGAAATTCTAGATGAATCTATTAAGAAGTCTGTTGAGAAAACCACAACAACATCCACATCTGTAGAACCAACCCCAAAAGCTACTCAAAACAAGCCCGAACAACCATCTTCAGCTGAAGCTTTCGACCTACCTCAAGAGGAGAGGGATCAGTCTCCAACTAAACTTTTGAAGGATTCCACTCCTAAGGATAAAATCAAAGCACCTTTGCCAAAGTGTTTGAAACCAATTATTGTGAAAGATACTCCAGAAATGACCACATCCATCGAAACTACATTGATACAAGAAATTAAACAGTTGCAGATTGAAGTTCCTTTGCTACAAGAAATTAAGGAGATTCCTGAGTTAAACCAGTTGATCAAAAAATTGTGTATCAAAACTCCAAGGAGGAAGCCAAAATGAATAAATACTATCCACATAAACGGTTATCTAGCTGACTTGTTGGCTGGGACGACCATTGCTTCGAAATATGATGATCCAGGTAGTCCACTTATAACAATAAAAATTAATGAGGTAGCAATACCTAATGCTTTGGTGGACCTTGGAGCAACCATTAATGTAATGACTGTTGATGTGATGGAAAAGCCCAGACTTACTAATTTACATCCCATAATTACAGTCTTGCAGATGGAAAATCAATCCATAGCTATTCCCAAGGGTGTCATTGAAAATGTTCTTGTTAAGGTGGATGGATGGGAATATCCAGTAGATTTTCAAATAATTGAGTCCCTTACACCTAAAGACAATTATCCAATAATTCTCAGACAACCATGGCTAGCTTTTGTCGCAGCCAAAATTGATTGTAGAGAGGGAGGAATGACCATTTCACATGGACCTAATGACAAACATTTGTTTTTGTATCCTCCTTCCAAGCCTACTGAACACAATAAAGTATGGGTTGATGAACCAGAAAGTCCCAATGGATAGGAAAATTTGGCTTCACTGGCCATGGTAGTCATCAAACAACATGGTGAAGAATTAGAGGATGAATTGGAAAACAATGTGGAAAGTATTACTATGGATTTGAGTGGTGAGGAGATGACGGGCATAGAAGAGATCCTAGGACACCCAATCAAATAGATCACACAAAATTTGATAATGCCAGTTTCATGGGATTGCCTTATCCTTTAAAAAACTTAGTTCCAAAAATGCACCATTTCTTTGTAGATGCTGCCAAGCTTCATAAAACCATACCTCATAGATGTCCTCTTAACACCTTGATAAGTCCCATGTATATTGTCACATCCAACCATCTGAGAGTTAAAACCATTATGTTGCTGCCAGGAAAAACTTTGAACATTAATAGTTGGTTGACTGAGCCAGAAGAACACAAATTGTTTGATACCCTAGTGAATAGATCTAAAGCTTTTGCTTGGGGCTATATAGATATGAGAGGAATACACCCCAATGTGTGTACTCATCATATCTATACTGAGGATGTTTGAATTATTCACCAACCACAATGGAGACTTAATCCTTCTCTGAAAGACATCGTGAAAAGTAAAATTGAGAAACTCCTACAGGTAGGGTTTATCTACCCAATTTATGATAGCAAATGGGTGTCACATTTGGTTGTGGTTTCAAAGAAGAATGAAAAGTGGAGAGTGTGTGTAGACTATAGGGAACTTAACAAGGAAACAAACAAAGATTATTTCTCTCTACCATTTGTAGACCAGGTGTTGGATAACTTGGTCGAGAGGAAATATTTTTCATTTTTTGATGGATTTAGTAGTTACAACTAGATACAGGTAGCAATAGAAGACCATGATAAGATGACCTTTCTTAGAGGACATTTGCATATCAAGTTCTTCCTTTTGGGCTATGTAATGCTCCTGCACTATTCTAGAGAGTTATCTTGGTTATATTTATTGAGTTGGGGAGTGAGTGTGTGGAAGTTTATATGGATGACTTCATTGTATATGGTTTATCCTTTGATGAGGCCCTCAAAAATATAGATAAGGTGTTGAAGCGATGTGAGGATCATTGTTTGTCCCTAAGCCACGAGAAATGTCTGATAATGGTGGAACAAGGAATAGTGTTGGGACATCATATTTTAATTAAAGAGATTAAGGTTAATCTTAAGAAAATAGAAGTAATACAACTCAAAATCCAAAAAACCCAGACTAATGTCAGAATTTTCTTAGGGCATGTTGGATACTATCGACGATTCATAGAAAATTTTAGCAAAATCACAGCCCCTATGTTTTCCCTTCTTTAGAAGAATGTAGAATTGATCTAGACACTTGAGTGTCAGTCATCATTTGAAATTATCAAGGAGAAACTCATCTCTACTCCTGTCCTTCATGGACCCGATTGGAACCTTCCATTCCATATCTATGCTAACACATCTGATGATGCCATTGGAGCAATTCTAGGACAAGAAGATGAGAATGGGGGAAAATATGTCATATATTTCATCAATAAGAATTTGACTCCAACATAAAGGAATTATACCACAACAGAGAAATAATTCTTGGTTGTAGTTTATGCAATCAAGAAATTTTGATATTATATCACGAGATACAAAGTCAAAGTGTACACAAATCACTTAACCATTAGGTACCTCATGAATAAATTTGTAGTAAATGCAATGATAATTAGGTGGTTGCTTCTTCTCCAGGAATTCAACGTGACAATTATTAACAAACCAGGGAAGTCCAATGTAGTTGCAAATTTCTTTTCCCAAATTAAACATGATGGTGATTGTGCTCTAGTACAGGATGAGTTCCTAGATGAAAATCTGTTCACCATCTCTATTAAAAACCCTTGGTTTACCAATATTGCAAATTACTTGGCCACTGCAGAAGTACCGCCTCATTTTTCATCAAAACAAAAGAAATGCCTTGTTAGAGAAAGTGCCTCTTTCAAATGGATTAATGGGATCCTATTTTGATGTGGACCTGATATGGTTCTATGATGTGTTAGCGAAAGACCTATAGTATCCGTAGAGCCTTCCATGATGATCCTTCTGGAGGACATTATTTGCTAAAAGGAGAAATCACAAGATTTTGGGAGCAGGATACTACTGGCCTTCTATGCATAAGAACATCAATAAACATGTTTGCAAATGTGATGAATGTCAAAGGGTAGGAAGACCAAGTGCATCTAATGAAATGCCCCTGCAGCCTCAGGTAGTCCTTGAACCATTTAAAAAATGGGGATTATATTTTATCGGCCCTATAGACCCTCCTTCACAACGAAAAGAGTACATCTTGGTCTATATCGACTACTTGACTAAGTGGGAAAAAGTGCAAGCCCTATGTGTTGCTAGGGAGGAACAAGTAGCTGATTTCCTTTACAATAGAATTTTCCTCATATTTAGAGCTCCTAGGACAATTGTCATAGACCAGGGTGTCTATTTTATGTCTAAAGTTATGTTAGCCTTCATGGATCATTTCCTGGTGAGTCACAAGAAGCCCTCACCCTACCACCCTTAGGTGAATGGACAAGTTGAAGTCACTAATAGGGAATTCAAAAATATTTTAACAAAAATAGTTTCATCAAGAAGAAAAGACTCAGCTCAGAAACTACTTGAAGCTGTTTGGGCTTACAACACCACCTAGAAATCAACTACTAGCTATAGTCCATACGAGTTAGTTTTTGGGAAGAAACTCTTCTTTTCCATTGAATTTGAACTCCAAACCCTTAGGACATCCATGGATTTGGGTATAGATCTTAAATGAGCCCAAATTGAGAGAGTTTTACAGCTTAGTGAACTAGATGAACTCTGTTTGGATGTTGTCCATCAAACTAAGCTGGTCTAACAACAATGCAAGGTCTAGCATGATAAACATATCAAGGAGAAAGAATTTAATAATGGGGATTGGGCATTACTATTTTATTCTAGCTATAAGGATCATCAAGGAAAATTTAGAACGTATTGGCTTGGACCATATGAAATTTTTGAGGTATTTGCCAATGGTTTGGTCCAGCTAAAACCCATTGATGGTGATACCCAAACTCTCCTGGTTAATGGACACTGGTTACACATCTACCATAAGCCTTTTAATAAAGAGGAATTTACAAAAATGGTAGAAATGCAGGGAGAAATCTAGTGATTTGACTTTGCTATGGCAGAGTCAATATAGTTTTTCCCATAATAAATGCCTCAAAAAAAAAGGATGTGTGAATTTACTTCATTTCATAATGATTCTTTCAATTTCTTCATCAACTTCATCATTTGGATTTGGCTAAATTTCATCTATATTTTGCAGGACTTCATCTCTTTGGTAAACACAAATTCTGACGCACCCTACTATGATGCTCTGGAACTGGTTGGCTCGGTTACTGCAATGCTTTGGAGCTTGTTGTTGCTATGCTCTAGAACTTGTACAACTGACTTGTCCCGCTCCTCGCTCTGATCTTGCATTTTGATGCATCACTCAACTATGCTTTGGGAAGCCAAAGGCCAAAATTTCACATTATTCTTCCTTCTTCCGATGACATCTTTCAATGATACTCCAAAACTTGTTCGAATGCTTTGGAAGTTGTTCAAATGCTCCAAAAATTTGTTTGGTTGCTCCAAAAAAATTTGGTTGTTGCTCTAGCTACATCTTTCAACGATGCTCCAGAAAGTTTTGGTCGCTACTCAAATTGTATCTTTCGACGATGCTCCAGAATCTTCAATCTTGTTGTTGTGTTCCGATGACATCTCTCCATGATGCTTCAAAACTTTCTCTTCTTCTACCTGACAGCATTTTTCGGCAATGCCTTGAATTTTTGTAAACTTTTTCCTTTTTCAGTCTTTTGATTTTTCCTAAGTTCTGTGCATGCCCATCAGTTGATTTTCTGCCGCCTCAAGATCTGCTCCCTAATAGTCATTCCTCCATATTATATCAAATCTTCCCATAATAAATGAAATTATTATGACACCCCTTTTTTTCATAATAATTTTTTCCATCATTCAAACCATCCTATCCATGTCATTATTATCTACCGCCACCCTTGCCAAATCATGTAACTATCCAATTACGTTAGCAAGGGTAAGTGATGTTTGATTTAGAGACAAGATGTAACGTGCATACAAATTTATTTATTTAAAGTTAGTAATTATTTTGAAAAAAGACTAATTAATTGACATGAATTGTTCCCTCTCACAATTTTGAAACTTGTGCCATCGCACGATTGCTAGAAGTACGGAAATGGTTGCGTAAGTCCCCATGAAATTTTTTCATAATTATTCAGTAAGGACTCAAGTAAGGTGATTAACTCCTCTTCCATTGGTTATATCAAAATTGTGTTCCTTTTTCATCTGTAATTCGGCAAGGAAAGTATTACAGAGCTCTGCAAAATTTGGAAGAGAGGAAAGGGAAGAAAAAAATGGGAGGAGCCAAGAAAAAATTTGAACCAACCTCAATAGCTCAATTGTTGGCATTGAGCAATATTGCAGGTCTATTTTAAAAAGTTTGAGGGGTATACAAAGCAGTTGGTAAAAGAATTCATTGAGAATTTTGCAGACGGACATACCATGGTGAGTGGGAAGCGATTTCGGGTAAGTCTGAAAACCATTGCTCATCTTTCTGTTCTTGAAAATAGAGGAATTGATTTGAATGAAACTACAAATGTTACCTATCGAAGACTGCTAGAATTATTTCATAGGGAGGGGGAGACTCAATCTATAATCACCATAAGTACAAGGGGACAAAACAAAGGTTTCCATAGACTGTCTATTCCAGAACTTTGGAGAACTGTCATGGCTTGGATAATCAAATATTTCACCTATTAAGGACAAATAACTACGGTAGTGGGACCCCCTTTCTACTTGCTAATTCATTTACGCCATGGAATTGAGGACCCTTCTCTTAGGGTTAATTTACCAACCTTTTTGTGTCATTGAGTTATCTCCATTATGGAAAAATACAAAGTTGGGACAAGGCCCCTTAAACATCATGGCCTTATACAATTGGTATGCAAGTATCATTTTCATAAAAAGCCAAAAAAGAAATGGCAAAATTTTCTGCAAAAATTTGAAAAAGTGGAGTTTGAAAGACCACTTGAGGAGGGTGAGTCCTCTAAATAAAAAGAAAAATCTTTGGAAGAACCCTCCTCTGAGGCCGTAGGTGCTCCTGAATCCCAACAGACCTCAACGACTCCTAGTGGCGATGCGTTGGAAAATTTTCCAGACGTGTTAGAAACCCTAGGGCAGTCAGGGGATGTGGAAATTATGCACTTTGGAGAAGAAGAGCCTCCTCGCAAGAGGAAGACGTGGAACAAAGTTACTTTTCAAACAATCCCTCCTCTACGGAAAAGTAAGAGGTTGTCTGCAAGATCTAGTGAAACCGGACCCTATGACATATGAAGTACTTCCAAAAAGAAAAAGGCCAGGATTCAAACAAGGGTAGTGGAAACTGAAAGTTAGCCTGGTAGTGAGGAAAAAGTGAAATAGAAAAGTAGGTTGACCAATCCCCTAAGGTTGAGGAAAAGAGAACACCATCTCCAAAGGAGTAGGAGGAGGAAAAAGTATAGTCACCACATTCTGTGGAGATTGAAGATGAACCTGTGGGGGGACTTTCTCCTTTTCTTGAAAAAATTGAAAATGTACTTGATACCAAGGAAAATGCACCTCATACTGACATGGAAATTCCCAATCCATCTTTCTCTACGGACACAGGAGATGCAAAATATGATCAGAAAGAGGAGGAATTAAAGAAATTGAAAACAAAAATTGTTGAATTAAAATCCAAGTTACAGAGTAATGAAGAATAGATAACCTAGCAGCAAGAAGAAATTGGGGCACATGCTGCAATTGTAAATAAAAGGGATCAAGAAATTGCAAAATTGACATTATAGATGGAGCAAAAAGAAAGACTCATTGAATAGTTGCAGTACCAAATCCAACAATGGAATCAACAAAGCAAGCAACACATGGTTTGTCTATCTGAGAAAGATAAGCATATTCAAGGTTTGAAAAACAATTTTATGCAATTATTTAATTTTTTTTAAGAAGAAAGAAATAGGCAGGAAATTGAACTTAATGCTTCTATGAGTAGAATTGAGGAGTTAGAGTAGAATTTGCTAGAAAGTGACACTAAGCCAATAATGGAATCCAGGGGGACACAAACCAAACCAATTGTTTTAGAATGGTTCCAGGTACATATCCCTCCATTATTAATAAAATGGATGGAGCGATGCTATTTTCTGAGGGATATAGAATTTGAAAATAATAGGTTGAAAAAGGAGTTAGTACTATTAAAAGAATCATTTCACAAAGCATATAAAGGTAAATAGGATGCTTGTGAAATCAGTGAATTATTATTAGCTTGTAGAAGACCATCTAGGTTGTACTCTATGTTCCTCAATGAACAAATCCTAAGATGGAAGTTACTGAGAATTCAACATAATCATGTACATGACCCCAATGATAAAGAATTTGTGAAGATATTTGTTGAGTCAACTCCTGAATAGCAAAATTTATTATGTGAATTCTTTGTCCATAATTTTCTCCTAGAAGAATATACAGATTTCTTAGTGGGAGAAGTCCAATTGAGATCATTCCTATCCACAATGCGTAATTAGCTTCACTCGCAAAATAGGTCAAGGGAGTACATGCACATGCAGAGAAAACTGTTGGGTTGCAAATGAGATACCCCATAGGAAGCCTTTCTATTTCAAGGCATAGTTTCTAGGCATTCAAATTAGAGAGGGGTTACAAAGCAAGTACAATAATAACCTCCGGATGTGCTATGATCACTTTCAAGATCAAGGACCAAAGTTGATAGGGAAAGCCTGGCATGCATGTGAAGAACGGTATACCCCTCTTCCTATGTATCTCAGGAAAATAGATGTAATCTCACCTCTTAATATTAAATGGTCCCATAGAAGGGTAGTAGCCTTGGCCAAAACCCTTGAAAAATTAACAGTTAATTGGATTGGCATGAGGTATAGACCTCCTCTACTTCTTTCACCACCCCCTGTAGCATATACCAATACAAACCAAAGTGATGACAGTTTTGCAAGATTGGTACAAAGGGTCACTTTTCATCAGACATTTTTGAGGGAGCCAAAGGAATTGGATATAGAGGCAAATGACTTGTATGATCTTAGTGCCAAGTATGAGGAGATGAATAAGGGAAATGAAGGACAAGGAACACACCAGAGAGTAGGAGGACTTGCTTGGGCTTAGGAAGGGGAGGAAATGATGAGGTAAAAATAACCTCATCAATATAATGGACTCAATACTTAGCCTTACAACTTTCTACCAACCTTACCCTGCCAATTAATCATCTTTAGGATAAGTAATTGCTTTCTTTTTTGTGAATAAGCGTACAATCCTTCTTGAAATTAGTCGAAATAAGCTAATTTGTGCTGACTTAATGGTTTAGTTTTTGAGTATTCCACATATCAACTTCCACCATTAGTTACCATTCCAGTCAAAGAGGTTTCAATACAGATTTCAACATCGTTAAAGACAAATGAATGGGCATTGGAACTTCAAGAGCATACATGATGGACCGAGTTTTTATAGTTTCTATTATTTTCAGTTCTAAAGACTTTATGGCTCATGTTGAGCCTCTTTAATATTTTCATGTCATGGGCTTTAAAGTTTGTTAGTTGTTGAAAATCATTTGAAGACTTTACCAACTAAAAAGTAGGATTTTGTTAGCTGCTCTCATATAAGTATGTAACTGTTGAAAACGATGATATACAGAAGAATATCATTATGCTGCCACTATGTTTTCTAAGATATACTTTTCATATGAATAAAATGACTTTTTCTCACCACTTTTGGAGTTACTAAATAATGTAAATGGAGTTCTTTGAATGAAGTAATTTGAAGTTACCAGTGTATGTGATCTGAGCTAGGCGTAGGAGCACTCGAGACCTAGCCACATGAGGGGCTGTAGATTAGATAGATAAGTATTTTACTTCTAATTATGTACTTTCCTTTAGTAGATAATAATTGGAATGGGAATTTATTTTCATATGTGTAATTTTGTCAAGATCAATCCTACAGGTTGTAGCTGAGTCTATGGTCTTTGAATTTAGTAGCTGAAGTTCCAAAGCACCTTCTTTTAGTTGTTTCATATTGTTAAATCGTTTTCTACTAGCTATTTTAGATTGTTTTCTTTTGATTGGATCAATGTTTCCTAGTTTCTTTACAAGCTTTACTTCTTCAACAATCTATACATTTCTTAGTTTAATCATTTCCATGCTTTCTAGTTTAGTGGTTATGCCTTTTAGATTCATAGTTTTCTACTTTCTAGTTTAGTTATTTCAAGCTTTCTAGATAGATGATTTCTTACTTTCTAAATTTAGTGGCTTCTTAGTTTAGAGTTTTATTACAGTTGTTCGGTATTCAGAAAACCCGAGAGAGATATACAAGATGTCTTCTATTGCATATAGCCTTTTGACACTACCTAGTCGATATATTAATTATTTAGTGTTAAGAGATGAACAAAATTAAGAAACTACCTAGTATTTTCTTTATTTAAATATGTTTATCAATTATAGATTAAATTATAATTTAGATTACAAAGTAAGCATTCCTAACCCAACCTAAAATAACTAACTTTAAAGATTTGGGACTAAAGACACAATCTAGAAATAAAATTAGGAAATGAGAAGCAAAAATAGGAAAAACATAACTTATGTGCCTAGAAATTGGAAAGTGATGAAATGAAAATATTTAGATATACTAAAAAGAGGTCCTTGGAAAGTTATAAGTTTGTCTTATGGGTACTAGTGATGACATGAAAATATTTAGATATACTAGTTAAGCGTTGTGGAGTCTAAAAAGGTTTTTCACTTGGTGTTGCACACAATATAGAAAAAGAAAAAGAAAAAGAAAAAGAAAAAGAAAAGTGGTTATTGTACAAAAATAATACTACCTAAAAGTGAATAGAAAATAGAGAAATTGGAACATCTACCCTTATATAGCAAAATAAAATAAAAAATTGATTTTAGTTGAGAAATGTTGAGGGAAGTTTCCATGAAATTTTGGAGGTAAACTCCACAAAGTTGGCCCTACTAGCCAAGGGGAACTAGCTCTAACTTAGTAATTTACCATAGGTTACATGGCCTTGGACATAATGATATGAATAATTAAAAGTTTCATGGAAGGTTTGGTAAGTCTTGTAATCCATTCTTCTCTTGGTACTTTTTTTGAATCTACACAAAATAACAAGTGCAAAATAAAGTTTTGAAGGGTATGCTACCTTGATCAACCCCCCTATAATTAATTTCAATAAAACTAATATATTGGTTCAATAGTAAAATGATGACTGTAAAACTAGGTGAGGGTTAAAAGTGGAAATAACGATAGAAAAGATAAAACATTTGGGATAAAAGGATAAACCTCTAGACCTGGTGTGTACAAAAAAGGTTATGGACAAGGAGTGGAAAATCATGATCAAAAGGATAGTGAAATGGTTTTGAAAGATAGAGTCCATGATAAGTTGGGATAATAGCTAGGGTGTATGTAGATTGGGAATGAAAATGGAGGTTCTAAGGGTTTGGGATGGATAAGAGATGGGTGTAAAGAGTTCTTACACACCAAATTCATTATTTCAACACATAATTCTTGTGGATGCATTATGGTGAGAAGTGGAGGAAGATGGATTTGTGATAGGAAGATCATAAATGAGACACATATTAATTTTGGTGGCTAAAAATCGTTAAAATTATCCCCTCTAGTTAACGAATATGAGAAGATACAACCCGAACATGTACACTAGGGCTGTGACTAACATTTAATGCTAGGAGGTTTTGTTCTATAAGTCTAAGGAGATAAAGTTAACATGGCTAAAGGTGAATGTGCATGTTTTTTATTGTTAGAGAGGAATTTATAAGGGAACATACAACTCAAATATAAGATGAACAAGGATAAGAATGGCTAGATAGGGATAAAACAAGGCAAAACAAGGTTGAAAAAACATACAAAGTGGACATCTAAAATGAGTACACAAAATATAGTAAAAGAAGTGAAAATAATTTGATATTATTGATCCTAATATTTTCTAGAACATGATTTAATTGAAAAAAATCATAATTTATAATATAAAATATACATTCCTTCTTTTTGAGCATAGTATCTTTGCCTCCTTTCACACAATTGTTGTTTCCTTTCTTCTGAATGATATTATGCAGCCTTATTTTTCTTGTTCCTTGGATTTTGCATCTTCTTATTTGCAAAATATGATTTTGATAATTCTTTTGCAAATTCCACATTCCAAATTTGTAAAACACTTGCAAAAAAATGAACTTTTGATCACACCTTACAAATTTTCCTTTATTTTTTGATATTAAAATCCCAAAAACCAACCTTGTATATATAAATGTAATTTGAATAGACATTTTTTTTTTGAATTTTAGCTAAATTAGCCTTCAATCGAAGGTCGGCCACTAAAATTAAATAACCATTGTTTAATTTTATGACCTTAAACTGAAGACAATTAAATAATCCCTTTGTTCAAAGGTGCCTTTGAAAGAAGGTAAAATATTCGTCGAAGGCACCTTCGATTGAAAGACCTTCAAACGAAGGGCCTTAGCTAGATAGTTTTGGCTTCTACATCAAAATTTTCTTAGAAATCCCAATTTCAAACCCTAGGTTGGACCTTCAGATGTACTTAACTTGACAAGATATTTTACAAGATCATAGCCCTCAAAATGAGCTTTCCAATAAGTATAGTTTTGATATGTTTTCATTTTATCTTGTATTAAATTTTCAATTTTTATTGAACATAGGTTTTTCATTGAACATCAAGTTCTTCATTCTACAGAGGTGGAAAAATAGTAAACCATTGTAAAAAAAATTCAAAAATACCTTTGCACTAGGTATTGATGTCCTTGTTTCACCGAAAAAATTGAATTCCAATATATACACAAGAAGTTATGTTGGACGACATACGCCTATGTCTAAATTATGGTTACAGTGAGTTCAAAAATTAATTAAATAATATACCAAAAAATTATGAAAAAAAATCCTTGCACTAGATATTGATGTTAAGAATTTATATTTTAAAAATTAGAATTTTATCCTTTTTTTAAAAGAAGTTATGTTGGATGACATAAATGTTACTTTCTAAATTTATGTTGTTTACTATTTAAAACTAATTATTAAAGGAGATGTTGAAAGATTCATGATTTATTTCATAATTTAAAAAATATATATATTTAGAATCTACACATAAATTGCCACAAATCACCAGTTTGCATCATCTTTAAATTCTTAAAGGTTTAGTTTCTATAGGTCTTAGAAGGTGAAGATTCAGTTAAAAATATTGATATAAATATCCATCTTGGCCAAAAAGTGGGACTCATCATCGTGGGATTACCCATCATATGCTTATGATATTTTCTCATTTTACATATGCTTGAATTTATGGAGTGTTTTGAGTTAACAAGAAAATATTGGCTTCTTGAGCATGATATCAAAGCAACCTTGCAACTCTAAATTCCTTTTTCTCTTGAATTTGTGAGGGTCACAAACATCGAGTTTCAACTGATGTATTTTGGAACAAAACAAACATCACGATTGTGCTCAGGGGAGTGAGATAAATTTTTTGATATATAACAATTGGGTATCCAAAGATTTTTTTTTTCAGTTTTTTGGGACCCAGCCATGGAGAGCCATACAAAAATTCATATAGTTCATATGGATTTGTACATCCGTACTATCTAGCATACCGTCTTGCATCAACATACCAATCTACTCCAGTCTTTTGATTTACATGTTGCCTCAAACTCTGTGCAATAATTTTTTGTTTTTTAGTAATTTTTTAATCATTAAAAATTTACTTTTTTTGGTTGCTAGTACAGTTGCAGGTGTTGGATAATATTTCAGTTACTTTTGAGAATATTTTGTTAGTTGACATCATCATTTTTCATCTTGAAGTTTACCCTTCACTGTTGGCTTGTTTTAAGTTTTGGCTCAACTTCAAGAGCCTCGTTCTTAGGCATGCAAATGTCTTTTTGAGTTATTTTTTTTGCATTCTACGTATTTTTTTGTCCTCTATCTAGTGGTATGATTTTTTTACAATATGAGATACAAATATTTTAAAAAAATTAGATTCTCAAAGGACACTCTACATAGTTCTCATTTTTAGAACTTCAAAGAGCTCGTTTGGGCTCATACAAACTGCTTTTTGGGTCCTTTTTTTAACCTTCATTATTTTTTATCTCTAAACAATGGTGCTTTTAATTTTTCATGACTATGTTTCAAAATTTTAAATTTTGAGTATGCCTCTTTTGATGTTTTGTACATCAAATCCACATTGTGGAATCTAATGCACTAAAATAATGTGCCATATCACTATAGCATTTTAGTGGGGGGTCATTCTTTGAATCATGGGGGTTGTCATTTTCTATTTTTTTCATTTTCTTGAGGTTTGAAAGACATACTTGATTTATGTATTCATTATCCACCTCATGACATAAACTTTTAAGAACTCAAAATATAAAATAAGTATGTAAATGCACTCATATAAAGTGCCACAATACCTAAATGTGTGTTCCTTAGGGAGGGATTTTTGTACATATACTGAATTATAAAGTGTAATGGGGGGTTGTGTAGAGCCTTGATTTTCCATCACAATAATGGATCCTCTTGATTATCACGTCATGCATGTGTGCCTTGATGCACACCCCTTTTTAGTTTCTTGTACATATTTTGGGCTTGATGTTGGGTCTACATTCCTTTGCACACTTTTGTGCCCGATTTCAATCGGTCTACCAATACCATTTCCTCACCAATATTAAGGGGGGGACTATCACAATGTTATGCTAATGCTTCCTTTGTTTCATTGGAGAAATGGAGGAACCTTAGTGGAGCCAAATGAAATTCACAATTTTTTTGGGGGGTCATATAGACCTACTCTTTTTATCTCTCCTATGAGGGGACTATTTCAATGGATCATATTTAATGAAATTCTAGTACTTATGTAGTGCACCATGATGCATATTTTAATAGTGTACAATAGGTCACGCATGCATTTGTTGACCATACTCTAGAATCATAGTACTATCTGCATATTCAATTTCACAAAGTTTAATTGTGTTTGTTCCATCTATTTATTCATGGTTGAGTAGTGTTCTATATATATTCACTCATGCAATATTTTGTATCTCTTACCTTGTTCTATATTTTTTGGAGGTTCATTTATTCCAACAAACAATAGTTTATCTTTGGTAGAGTTTACAACTTCAACATGCTTAATGAGTTCTTCATCATCATGTTCCTATCTTCATGGGACATCTTTTAAGGAGGTCTTATCCTTCTTTTTCTCTCTTTTGAAGAGGAGTTTTGTTCCCATTTGTGAGAGATCATTATTGTACATTAGTACCTTATAGGCCTTGTTGTCGAGACTCATCTTTTTAGTGTTTAGCTTACTCCCTAAGTATCACTTAAGGGGGGTGTTAGTGTGAAAATAGGTAATATCAAACTAATTATATTTTAGCCTACTTAGTAGATTTCTATCCATGCCACACTTACTTATAGGTTATCTAGATTTTTATCTCACCTCATGTAGATTGACCAATTATCCCAACACTTGTTCATAGGGTCCTACACTTGTTTCATACTTGGAGAGGTAGTTAGAGTTTGACTCCTACCTTTTCACCTATTCATCCTTGCATTTGTAAGCAATACTCATTTGTACATTTTACAACACATCACATGCTTATGATATTTTCTCATTTTACATGCTCATTTATGGATTATTTTCAATTTGCAAGCAGATCTTGGCTGCTCCAACACATAACACCTAGTACTACATCAAATCTAGGATGCCTACCACATCTCAACATATAATTTTGTTAGAAATATAAAATAGATTGATAACCCAAGGAACTTTATAAGAGAAATTCAAGCTACATAAGTCTAAAAAAGGTAAACAATGCAAACTAACAACTCCAAGAGATATGCAATATCACAATGATAGAATTGCATTAAGTGCTTGCAAGATAAAATATACAAGCTAGGTAGTGATTTTATATATAACTAAGGAGAGGATGGAGGTGGAAAATCAACCAATAGAAGTTGACCACCAATAACCACCAATATTAAATAAAGTGATGAAAAAGTAAATACTCCACTCTTTTAGGGTGGAGACACCTCATCACTTTATCTTCTAGTTATTAAATAACAAACTTACTTTATTATCCTAAGCAAGCTTAATAAAAGTGTAGGAAAAACCTATAACTAAGGGAAAATAAATTAAACCACTAGGAAAATAAAAACCTACACAAACATCCCCACAAATAGAGAGAGAGAGAGAGAGATAGAACAACCCCCTAAAATAGAGAGAGAAGAAGAGGAGAAGGACTAAGTAAGCCCCCCCCCCAAAGAGATCCAATGATAGATACTCAAAATTGGAAGTAGAAGATAATATACGATTGTTGAACAATGTTCCTCCCCTTAGGAAGAAGCAAAAACAAAGGCGAATGCTAGCTATCTCCTAAGTCCTAAAAGGAATATGTAGGAAGAAATTGAAAAATTTATGTAGTCTCTGAACTTGGCTCAAATTTCCCCATGTAATTGTTGAAGGCTCTCACAATCAAATCAGACATTTTAGGCCACATTGTTGAAAATGGAAAATCAAAATATCTTAGAGATTGATGTAGAACACAAGCCAAAGAATCAAGTATCTCCTCTAAAGATGTCTCCTCCAAATGCTGATCCAAAATATCCACACTCATGTCAAACTAGAATGAATGATCATGTAGAGAATGAACAAGAGGGTTAGAGTTTTCGCTAACAACAACTAAAGAAGAATCAACTTCATCAAAGAGAAGATGAATGTAATCAATATTGCCTACCAAATTTACAATATGTTTCTCCCTAAAAATGTTTGAAATCCTTATCGAGAGATCATCCCACAAAGTTGAATTTGAAAGACTATGAATTAACTACTACAAGGAATCACCGAAAGCTTTCAAAGAAGAAACATTAGACTCTATTGTAGCAACAAATGCAAGGACCAGAGAGATGTTCTCAAAGATAAGACATATGTCCTTAGTGTTATCTAAATCCAATGTGAGGGACTCTACAAATAAACAAGAGATGTCTGGTACAAATTGGTCCCAATGGATTGAATCTACAAGACATAAATGACACTGCTGCAATGAATTACTAAAGGCTCTTAAAGAAGAATCTCTAGAATCTGAAGTAGCAATAGGTATTATTTATGGGGTATTGATGAACTAATTTTCCATACAAGATATTTCCACACAATATGGGGCAACATAATTCTCAATATCATCCACAATAGCTTGGTTATTCAAGGAAACACCACTTTCAAATGAAGATTCAATGTCTCCATACAATTGTTGGATGATGATCCAAGCAGTTTAAGGGAACGTAGTGTGCTTTATGTGATGTAAAGCATCCTCATAAATAGTAAGACATATTAGTCCATAGACTATGTCATTATTGTTAAACCATGCATTCTTCTGATCATAGTCACTTGGCTCATGAATGAGTCCAAGGAGATATGGCAATATATCCTACTCATGACAATGATTCTTTATCCTTTATTTCCAAGACAAATAGTTCTCTAAATTTAACCTGACAACAAAAGGATGAAAATATTTTTTAAGCAACATGATTAACCCACCATAAGTGAAACTTTATCTCAGTTTGTGATTACAAAATGCTTGTATAATCCCCCAAAAAGAGTGCAAAAGAAACCAAAGGAACATCAATACACTCCCACCATTTTTATTAGTATCAAAAATCACCCCCCAAATATTACAAGGTTGGAACTTTAAATTTTAGTGCATTTATAAATTTTTTCCAAGATACAATGCTCAATAGACCCACAATGGCCAAAATTACAAATTTTGATACAAACAAAATTTGAAAAATTCTGAAAAAATTAGCCCTATAGTTGTGTAGTGCTCCTAATGACCTTTCCAAAACCTATTTGTTTCTGAAAAATGGATCTTCAAGGTGAAATTCATGGCATGTTGAAGAAAATAACAACAAACAACTTGAACTTGAAATATTTGGCAAAACATAGCAAATTTTATTTTCAATACCTTCATGGATGGAAAGTGCTCATCTCTAGATTTTTGATGACATCTCATTTTCCAAAAATGGATGTCGTGGCGAAAAGTTAAGATTTTTTTTTAAATGGTTGAATTTAGCTTGTAGTGACAACCCTCCAAGCAATTTTTTTTCCAAAAATCAAATTCATCTAAAATGGACAAATTTTATACGTAAATAGGGGTTTTTGGGCCATCTAAATGTAATGGAAACATCCATTTGGGCTATAAGTGCTCCAATAAAAGTTGTTCACCAGATCTGAGCTTCAAACCCTAGTTTGTAAATATATCAAGCAGTGACCAAATTGAGTAAAACAAAAGCTAGATCCGAGTTTCTTGGATATTCTAATCTAAATAGTGAGCTTATATTTGTACCCTCATGCTCCAAAATGAGCCTATAATACAAACCCACAAAGATAAAACCTCAAATCTGATATTTTTATTATATTTTTTTATTCTCTAGGTCATCATATGGTGCAAGAGAAGAGCATACTCAACTTTTCAATATCTCACATAAAAAGCACAAACTCACAATTAGGAATCTATGAACTTAGAATTCTCAAAAAAAAAAATTTGATACCATATTAAAAATCTGAAATAGATTGATAATCCAAGTAACTTTAAAAGAGAAATTCAAAAGCTACATAAATTGGAAAAACATAAATAATGCAAACCAACAACTCTGAGAGATTTACAATGTCACAATGACAAAATTACATAAAAAAGCTTCCAAGATGAAAAATACAAGCTAGCTATTGAGTTTATATAGAACTAAGAAGATGATGGAGGTGGCAAATCAACCAATAGGAATTGACCACCAATAACCACCAATATTAAATAAAGTGATAAACAAGTAAATACTCCACCCTTTAAATATGGAGACACCTCATCACTTTATCTCCTAGTTATTAAATAATAAACCCACTTTATTATCCTAAGAAAGCTTAATAAAAGTGTAGGAAAAACCTATAACTAAGAGAAAATAAATTAACCCACTAGGAAAAAAAAAACCTACGCCAATGATCCAGGTGGATATTTTTCACCAAAAATTTGATAGTTCCAAATGCTGAAGAAAATGACAACATATCGAAGAGCTTGTTGAGACGAATCCAATGCCACTTGCATTGCATCAATCAGAGTTTGTATGCGCAAGTTATGGCTGGTCAAATTTTCTGAGAACATGTTGACTAGGCAATACAAATGCTTACATCAGCATGACATTAGCATGATGTGGCTAGCTCGAAGGTGACATGTGGTAAGTGATGGTGTCAGCATGATGACATGGTAGGTATAGTTGGCAATTTGATGACATGGCACAAACAACTGACATGGACCAATGGCATGGTGCCACATGTTGGATGTAGGCGAATGACATGATGCCATGTGGACCAATGGTTGGGTGCCATGTGGAACTACTGCATTGCTCTGAAAGGATGGGCAATTAAAAGGTTTGTTGGGGAGATTCAAATACCCAATCTCCCCCTTACTATTCTCAACCTTCACTGTTGGGCCACACGTGATTCGTGTTAACCATGGGTGATATATTCTATTTAAATTCAAACAAAGCCTATATTAAGCAAAGAGGAGGGCTAATGGTTTGAACCATCATCCTCCCAAATCACAATGACCACTCATTTTCCATTGTGCCACACACACTTACCTCAATATAGAATGAGGACAAATCTATTTTTTTATATGTTAAACCGTGAGGGAAGAAAAAGAGGGGATCAGGTTTGAACTCGAACCCTCCTATATATATTGCAAAATCTTATACCATTAGACCAAAGCCCAAAGGATGTAATTATAATGCATAGAATGTTATTTGAAGTCTTATTTTCTCAGGATAGCTAGAGGTTTTTAAAGGATTTTGAAGCCTACTTCTTGTAATCAAGAGGGGGATAATACTTCAAGACTTCTTTACTATTGAGAAGACTGTGTAAAGGCCTTAGCTGTAGATTGAAAGGTTCCTTTTGATGTATTTAAGCATTAGGGGATTATGAAGGATCAAAAACTCATTGGAGAGTGGCTTGAAGATGTAGCCCAATTTTGGGAGAACTTTGTTATCAATTTGTGGTCTTTTGTCTTCCTTCTTTCTATGTTCTTATTCATATTTCCAATTTATAAAATATTTTTTAAAAGGATTTTATTTAAGTTTATGACAATTTTTGTTTACCTAAATTAACATTCACTCAAGAAAATATTATCATAGATCTTTTCGGATCAAGTTGGTATCAAAGCCTTGTATGACAAGCGTTTGTAGAAGTGGATGTTCCAAAGGTTAACTCAATCTAGAAGTTGACAAGGCGAAGGAACACTTGCAGCGATTGATCTTGATATTGGTAAATGAAGAACTTTTCCACCACCAAAAATGGAAGAGATGAAAGTTGAACAAAAATACTTAGAGCTTGACGAGAGAGGTTTTCAATGAGCCTTTCTTGACATGAAGGCTGTGGTGGAAGTGCTCTATCAAGAGAGGCAAGAACAAATGAACCTTGAAAAAGAAGGTTCGTTGAGCACGAGGACCATGAAGATCGGGAGGACAAAGGAAAAAGAGAAGGAGGTGATGATGAGCCTCCAAAAACTCCTCCATCTCCATCTTCACCTTCTAATTCTATTTCTTATAGTAGTCCTTTTAAAAGTACGCATAAGCCTGTAATCAAGTTGGATGTAAAGTTTGAACTACCAAAATATTATGGAGAGTTGAATGCTAGAAACTAGATGATTGGGCTCAATAAGAAGAAGTATATTGTAGAATTCAAGGTCTCTTAGATGATGCTTCTAAAATCCAATTAGCTACTCTTCAGTTGGGAGGAACTGCTCTCACCTAGTGGGAGAGTAAAACTCAAGCAGAAATTGCTCGACATGGTAGTGTCAACTTAACTTGGATGGAGTTTAAAGCTTCCCTCAAGAAGCAGTTTTATCCCTTAGGCCATATACAACTATGAACTAGAAATTTTTTAGGCAAGATAAAGGTCAAACTGTCCAAGACTATACTCATGAACTTAGGAAGTGAGCTATTGCACTTAATGTCCCATTATACACCTAGGACACATTGCTCAAGTATATAGGTGATCTTCACTCTTAATTAAGACATACTATTTTGGTTTTAGATCCTAGTAATATAGATGAAGTGTGTGTATAGACCATACATTTGGAGTCGAGAGGTAAGAGTAATTTCAATGACAATTTTGTTTAGAAGCCATCTAATGTTGAAGGTAAACCCAAGGACAAAGACAAGGGGAAAAAGACAGCTACCATCAAGGAGTGATAAGCCCACATGATCCCATTTCAAGAAGGAGGGGCATTATGATGCAAAATGTTGGAAGTTGCATCTAAAACTAAGGTCGTAGAGGTATGGAGGAAACAAATTCAAATAGAAGACTACTGCTATAGTACAATAGGATCCTGGATCTGACTCTGAGGACAAGAAAAAGAATGTCGCTACTAGGATCCAAGGTAAATAATTTAAAGGTATATCTCTTTCTATTGATACAAGTTTTACAAATGCAAGTGCAAGTAAATAATCTTCTCCATCTAAAATTGATAAGCATTGAAATGAGTTATTTCATATTAAGCATACGAAGATTGATACTTTGTTTGATATAGGATCTCAAGTAAATTTAATATCTGAAGAAGTTGTAAAGAAACTCAACTTGGCTACAACACCTCATCCAAAGCCTTATCCACTTGGATGGGTTTGCAATGATGCACAATTACAAGTAACAAAGCAAGGTGAGTTAAGACTTGCAATCACTGCAAACTTCATAGATGAGGTAGAAGTTGATGTAGTCCCTTTAGATATTTGTGGAATTGTACTAGGGAGCCCCTATCTTTATGACTGGAAAGCAATATTTTATAGGGGA
Source organism: Sequoia sempervirens (assembly GCA_007258455.2). Taxonomy (NCBI): domain Eukaryota; kingdom Viridiplantae; phylum Streptophyta; class Pinopsida; order Cupressales; family Cupressaceae; genus Sequoia; species Sequoia sempervirens. The sequence goes on from VDFB02346569.1 coordinate 33,153, forward strand.
GAAAACAAATATCACCTTTTTAAGCATGGTAAAGAGTGCATTGTACGTGCACATAAGACAAAGACTAATCTAACATTAGTAAATACTAGACAGATAAAGAGGGTAGTCAATTCCAGTAAAAACTTTGTAAATTGATGATTGTAAAAGCCAGAAAGGATGAAAAATCTAAGGCATTCAAAGGGTGTGATCCAAAGCGCAAAGCTAAATTAGTCAAAGTAATTTCCACCTATGATGATTTATTTCAGGGGTCCAATGGATTGCCACCAAAGAGATAGATACATTATGAAATCTAGTTACAACAAGATGCGCCTCTTCCAAACATTGGCATGTAATGTTTATCAGTTTTGTAGAATGAGGAAATCAAGAAGTAAGTTTAGGAGTTGGTTGAGAAAGGAGTTATTCACCCAAGTACCTCTCCTTATGATTCTCCAATTGTGTTGGTGCCAAAGAAGGACGAGTCATGGAGAATGTGCATCAACTATAGAGCATTGAAACAAATAATGGTAAAGAATAGATATCCCTTCCCTAAATAGATGATTTACTTGATCAATTGAAACATGTAGTTTATTTTACTAAGTTGGACTTGCGTAGTGGATATCATCAAATAAGAATTGCAGATAATGATATATGGAACTGTGTTTAAGACAAAGTAGGGACTGTATAAGTGGTTGGTCATGCCCTTTGGGCTTTGCAATTCACTAGTTATCTTTATGAGAGTCATGAATGATGTCTTCCAACCTTTCATAGATGATTTTGTCATAGTTTATTTAGATGATATACATGTATTGAGGAAAGAAAAATTGTATGTAAAGATGTCAAAATGTGATTTCACTAAGACATCACTAGTGTACTTAGTCTATATTATAGAAGGAGGTCACTTGAAAGTGGATCCTACAAAGGTCATTGAAGTCATTGTAAACTGGCCAAAGCCAAGTATAGTTACATAAGTAAGAAGTTTTCTAGGTGCAATACAATATTGGAGGAAGTTCATAGCTAACTTCTCCTACATAGCATCTACATTGCACATATTAACAATTCTAAAGAAATCTTTCCAGTGGGGAGGTCCAAAACAAAAGGCCTTCAATACTTTAAAGGAAAAGATAAGCACTGCACCAGTTTTGGCTCTACCAGATCTACAACAACCATTCAAAATTGAAACAAGTGCTAGTGGGTTTTCCATGGGAGCAATACTCATGCAAGCAGGTAAACCTATTTGCTTTCATTCTAAAACTTTCACAACTATGGCAAGTAACTATCCCACATATGATAAAGAACTATATGCATTGGTACAAAGTGTACAAAGAAATGGAAACACTACCTAATGGGTAAGGAAACGATAATACACATAGATCATCAACCACTTCAATATTTGCACTCACAATCTAAATTGCAACAAAGCAGGCACTTTAGGTGGATGGGTTTTTAACAATAGTTTCATTTGGTTGTAAGGTATAAGAAAGGGGTTTAGAACAAAGTAGAACATATGTTGTCTAGGCCTCCTATAACAAATGCTACAATTATTCTTCAAAGTAGTTCAATGGCACATGAAAGTTATCAAGAAAAATATGCTAAGGACAAAGACTTTAAGGATATATATGCAACATTAATTCAAGGCAAACATATAGAAGAGATAAATTACTATGTGCAAGAAAAAATATTTTATCACTTAGGGAAGCTGTGTATTCCACAAGATGAACGAGCACAAAAAATTAGAGAAACACATACAACATAAATAGTTGGACACTTTGGGGTAAGCAAATAATGTCACAACTGCAAAAAAAATTATTACTGGCATCTGCATAGGAGTAAATTTGCATCCCATGTACAAATCCCCTTTTTACCTTTATCCACCTTAAAAAACCAAGTTCGGAGGTTTAATTCCACCTAAGCCCGCTGCTTTCATCCCACTTGATGCCTGTTTTGAGCGTCGGTGGAGGTGTTTCTATCGGGGATGCCCGCGTGATGCACAAACATCCATGTAGTGTGCTTACGTCCCTGGAAGATTCTTGCGGTTGAACCTATAGAGGTGTTACACTTCTCATTGGGAGTCAAGTTGTAACACCCCCTTTGGCTGATCAACCCAAATATGGCCATTTTTCTCCATCCCTTCTTCAAATTAACTCGAACAAGAATTTCATCTCTTCACACCCTCTAAGCATTCAAGTAGCCATTCTCACAATCTTACACTCATTCTCAAGCATTCTAGCAACACCTTTGCACCTCATTGCAACAAATGCAACACTCCATCACTTTGGTAGAGCAAGTTGGGAATGAAACACCATTACAACTATAACACCCCACCGTGTGAACCCCAAAGGACAACAAAATATCACACAATTTTATTTTTTTTGAAAGGAAAATATTGCATAAGATGATTGTGAACATACATTATATAAGATGATCATAATATACATTACGTGACAAAACCTAACTAGTCCCATGGGGTTACATGGTTGCATTACACGTAAACACTCCCAACCAAAACATCATTAAAGTTAATGCCCATAAGATAACAATAGAAGCATACATTCACAAGATAACATAATCATACAACCATCCATGATCAATAGCAATGAAAAAGATACATACATCATTCTATTACATTTCAATTCATAGTTTAATATTACAATTGTGGAGCATATTTCCACAGATACAACACATCATGAATACATTAATACATTACATAATGCTTCCCTTATAACAATGGGAAGAGTACATCAGGTACAAGAATAATTACATCAATGAAGAATAAGGTACAAGGCGTAGAATAGTCTTCAACCAAGTGAAGCTCCAGAAACTTTGTGTCCGCTTCCGCATCACAAACACAACTTGGGAACCCAATGGGGTGCATAGCATGTTCCACCCAACCATGTGGACCCAAAGATCCACCCTCCATGCTAGAAGTTGACAAGAAAGACCCACAACCAAGACAGATGAGCAGAATGACCACAAGACCAAACCACGAGAGCAACCAAAACATTACAAACAACAATCTCAACGACTACTTACAAGGTGACTACTTTTAGAGGCATACGAAGGGAAAAGTAAGGGATACTATGGGAGAGTGTCATCGCACGGTCCTATCATGGGTTATCCTGACTGCCTCTCAACTGGCGTCGACCCCCATCTATGGTTATCCTAGCTTCATAGCACTAGGCACCGACCCCATAGGGTGACTTGTGCGGGACCCCTAGCCTCTGATAAGGATGAGGTAGCGATCTTGCTAACCATGGCCTTCTCAGCCCACCCTTAGTTTGTGGAAGCACTAACAGTGAGGGCGAGCTATCTTATTTATCTTTAGTTTATGTATTCCTACCCAAACCCACTAATACATTTTGTTAGGTTTTCACTTATTTAACCAACTCATCAATGGGTTATCCAAACTGCCCCTTTGTGCATCGGGCCACATGAAGAGCCACTCTCCCTAATAGCCCTAAAAAAAAGATAAGACATCAAGGGGTGTACCAAAACATAAGGAGCATTAAAACCACAAAACTAGTGTACATGCGAAGCATGAACCATCTCGCCAAAATCCACTTACAAAGACAATACTGATACAAGGTACAAACCACACATGAACTCTAAATTAGTAGTAAGGTCAAACTTATTACAATTATTAAACCGAGGAAGTTCAACATGGAACAAGTCTTTCCCTAGCCTCTGAAAGGCTATAGGACAACCTACCCTTACACTCCTAGAAGAGTAACTTAATGAGATGGGCTCCCAACATGATCTCACAACAAGTCCAAACACAATCCATTCAAACAGAAACAATGCAAATGAAAGATGAAACCAATCATGGGGGCATAAAAAATATTAACTTCTTAATCTACTAACGCATTCCATGTAACAGATAAATAATAATCGCTACACCTATTTGTACAAGCAATTGAACACTAGTTAGACAACTAAAGAAATTGTGCAATCCATATACACATACACAATCAAGACTTAATCAGAAACTGAAATATATGTATAAATTAAAATGAAAATGTTCTACAAATTAACTAATTTAAAATATGGTTTGCAAATATTTTACTCACATTAGTAAATAAATTATTGAGAATTGAAATATATGTATAAATTAAAATGAAAACGTTCTACAAATTAACTAATTTAAAATATGGTTTACAAATATTTTACTCACATTAGTTAAATAAATTACTAGAAACTGAAATATATGTATAAATTAAAATGAAAACATTCTACAAATTAACTAATTTAAAATATGGTTTACAAATCTTTTACTCACATTAGTAAATAAATTACTAGAAACTAAAATATATGTATAAATTAAAATAAAAGTGTTCTACAAATTAGCTAATTTAAAATATGGCTTACAAATCTTTTACTCACATTAGTAAATCAATTACTGAGAAAGTTATCTATAAATTAAAATAAAAATGTTTTACAAATTAACTAGAGAAACTAAAATATATGTATAAATTAAAATGAAAATATTCTACAAATTTACTAATTTAAAATATGGTTTACAAATCTTTTACTCACATTAGTAAATAAATTACTAGAAACTGAAATATATGTATAAATTAAAATAAAAGCGTTCTACAAATTAGCTAATTTAAAATATGGCTTACAAATCTTTTACTCACATTAGTAAATAAATAACTAAGAACTGAAATATATGTATAAAATTAAAATAAAAATGTTCTACAAATTAACTAATTTAAAATATGGTTTACAAATCTATTACTCACTTTAGTAAATAAATTACTGATTAAAGTAACTTAAAAGATAATGACATTACCCATAATGAATTAACCTTTAAAAGAACAATTAGATAAATATTCAATATACATTTCTACACAACAGAGTTAACTTGAATGATTAGTTACATTTTAAATCTATGTTCCAATAATTTTCATTTAAATGATTATGAAACTGTATAACCATAAACTAAAAAAAAGAAACCTAATTATTTGTTTAAAATGTAAGGAAGTACATCCATAGAAATGGAATCATAATTTAAAACATTTTTATTTAAATAGATATGCATACAAACGTATATATACATATACATAAATGCTTGCACATGTTCATTTATATAAATATTTATATATTTATATATATAATTATATTTATATACCATATGAATTCACAACATATATTTTTTTATATAAAATTGAATTCACAACAAAATATCGACACTTTATATATATATATATATATATTAAAAACATACTACTGTTATACACAACTTAACACATATTCATCCACACTGAAATTACATCAACACATACACACATACATATATAATTATTAATTTAATATTATCAACATTTCAAAAAAAAACCGTACAAGGAAAGAATGGATGGGGAGGCACGGCTTAGGCCGACCTCCATCCCTCTCACACGTAATAAACTCTCTCACCGCTACAACAAGCATGAAATACAAGGAACATAAAACATAAATCTAGAAACTGATCAATACCAAGTTTTCAAGCGGGCACGACAGTTTGGTGGATGAAGGCACATGCTTCATATTTAATCCAAATGACAAAAATATAAAGGAGTTATTGAAAATAAAATAAATACAAAGAAATAACAATTGACCAACCTAACTTCGGTGTTTGCTAAAGGGGATGGAGACTTGGGTTACTTTCAAATGCTTCTCCCCTGTGAAATTTTCTTTTGGCTTCCACTTTTTTTTTTTTTATAGAGCACACTACAGGGTTAAATTTTTTTACCGTTTATTCTAATGTTCTTTTTGTTTCCAAAATTTCCCAAATAAAATAAGAAAAGCTCTCTTTAGTTTTTTGATAAACTAATGGACAGATAGCAATATTTTCAAATTAATTTACACTTTCGAGGGTGCACTCGTCAACTTAACTATTTCCCGTTTTACCACGTGTTGAAAATCCTTACATTTTAGTTAATTTATAAACCTAACTCTCCCGAAAATAATTAAATTTAATAAATCAGATTGTTTTCACAAATTCCTTTTTATTACTTTTTGGCATTTATTATTCCAATTATAATATTAAATGAATTATCCACTTTGTTATTTTATTCAATACCTTATTTTCCAATTATTTTAAATTTTTTAAAAATAAACTTTATTAATAAGTGGATTATCAATCCATTATTTATTTAAATTTAAAATAACATTATTTATAAAGGCAATTTATATTTTATTTATGTTTTCATCTTTAATCAAATAATATTATAAACTATTAAATCATTATCCTCTTTTAATTAATTAATAAAATACTCTTAATAATTTAACAATTTGATTTAATACTTTAATTAAATCAAGTTACAAATACGAGCAACATAACCCAAAACAACACTCGAACGACAAAATAGAACAACATTAAATGAACAATTAAAATGAACAACTCAAACGGAGTGATACCAAAATGAGAACAAGGTTGCAAACAAACGATGTTGTCAGACACAGTGACGGGGTGACAGACTAGGATGAGGATACTTTCTTGTCGAGTCCCTAAACCACATCATATCCATTGGATATGCTGGGCACGCTTAGACCTAACGGTGCGAGTGGAGTTGGTACCTGGTACCTACAGTCCTGCATAAAACCAAGTGTCGAAACAACATATATATTCAATGCTAAACACATTGCCAGAGAGAATTACAGTGTAGCAAGGTGCTCACGGATGAGCGATGCAACACTGTCCCTCTCACCTGAACTTCAAACAATAACCATATTCTAAACAACATCATCATTAAACAATAAGTAAATGATTGCATAAGCATAACATCAAACACATATGTCCACATGTCATAAGCAATAATAACAGTGTCACAAACAAACAAGTCTAATAAGTAGAACTATCAACCAACCAAACAACATGGTGAAACAGTCACCAACATAGACTCAAGTATGCATCAAACATAATAGTATCCAAACAGTATCAACCACACACGAAAGAGTATCGTAGGAGCAACAGAAACATGAGAGGCACTACATCCTCCCCCCTAGAACTAAGCTTACTCCTGGAAGCCAGAAAACAAAAAGGGATAAGAATCTTGAATGCGAGATGCATCCTCCCATGTCATTGATGTCTCATCATTAGGGTCCCATTGGGCCCACACCTGATCAATGTCTCTACCCTTGAGAATGAGCCTCTTATGTTGAAGAACGACGAGTGGCTCGAGTGCCAACTGTCCGTCCTCAATCTGCAACACATTTCAATCAAGCACGTGAGAAACATTTGGATAATAGGGCCTAAGTACAGAAACATGAAACACATTGTGTATGCATGATAGAATGGGTGGCAATGCTAGGCGATAAGCAACGGGGCCAATTCTCTTCAACACCTCAAACAGTCCCACAAAACAAGGCGTGAGCTTAGAGACTTTCCTATAACAAATTGAACTCTTTTGTGGACGCACTCACAAGAAAACCCGATCTCCAACAGAAAACTGACGGTCCACCCTATGCGCATCTGCAAACTTATTTTGCCTATCCTGGGCTACTACTAGGTGCTCTATGATGTGAGCAACCTGTTGCTCCATATCCTAAAGCATCTTGGGTCCAAGCAGAACTCGGTCCTCAAGTCGGTCCCAACTCAACGGGGTACGACAAGGATGACCATATAATTCCTTAAAGGGAGCCATGCCAATCAAGCTATGATATCCATTATTATAAGCAAACTCCACCAAATGCAAATAGTCCTCCCATCGCGATTGTTGGTCCATTACATACATACAAAGCATGTCCTCAAGAACCTGGTTGACTCTCTTGGTCTAACCATCTGTTTTAGGATGATAAGAAGAATTGAAGTTCAGTTGGGTCCCTAAGGCATGCTATAAAGATGTCCACAATGCAAAAGTGAACACCAGATCTTTGTTGGAAATGATCCTCCTCAAAATTTTGTGTAGTCGAACAATATCTTCCATGAATATCCTGGCTACCGAGGAAGTAGTATAGGAAGATTGAACAGGAGAGAAGTGTGCCACCTTGGTCAACCTATCCATAGTGACCATGATAGCATCTTTTCGATGAGAAGACATAGGCAAACCGACAATAAAGTCCACCGATATGATATCCCACTTCCATTCAGGAACGAGATGAGGTTGTAAAAGACCTGTGGGATGCTAGTGTTTTTCCTTAACTCTTTGACATTCCAAACATCTCGCTACGAAATCTGCAATATCTCTCTTCATGCCAGCCCAAAAGTATAGTGAACAAAGGTTTGCATACATCTTCTTGACTCCCGGATAAGCATAATAGGGAGCCCGATGTGCCTCAGTCATGATTAGGGTACAAAGACCCTTAGTAGGAGGTACAGATATGCAACCCAAAAATATCAAAAGATCATCAAATTCTAAAGAATAATAGGAAAAATTTCCCTCTAATGCCCTATCTGACTCAATTTCTAACTTCACTTCCTGATACCAACTATTCATAAGAAGTGCTATGAGGATTTGGCTCCTCAAGTCCACACCAAGAGTCACTGCAGATATATCATGTCTCTGCTGACTCAGAGCATCCACCACCACGTTTTCCTTACCCTGGATGTACTTAACCTCAAAATCATATTTGAAAAGAAACTCCATCCATATCCTCTACCTAGCATTAATGTTCGGTTGTGTAAAGATATACTGCAAGCTATGATGATTGCTATGCAGCTCGAACCGATGCCTAAATAGAAAGTGCCTCCATCTCACAAGGGAATGAACAACGACTAACTCTAAATCATGCGTAGGGTAATTCAGCTCATGATCCTTGAGCTTGCGGGACTCAAATGCAATCACATGACCTTCTTGCATCAAAAAGACTCCTATGCCTTCCAAGGAAGCATCTATACACATCACAAAATCCTTAGAAGGATCAAGAACTGCTAGGATCGGTGCACTAGTAAAATTTTCCTTAAGGGTCTAGAAAGCTAACTAGCACTGTTCTGACCAAACAAAATTCTTCCCTTTCCTTTGAAGGGAAGTGATGGGATGTGCAATCCTCAAAAATCCCTACATGAACCGCCGATAATAGCCCACTAAACCCATAAAGCTGTGAATCTCAGGAACATTCGTGGGCGCAGGCCAATCAATGATGGCTTGACTCTTTGAAGGGTCCACAAAAATGCCTTCACCAGAGATGACGTGACCCAAGTATTTCACTTAGCCTTATAGAATTCACACTTCACCAGATTAGCATACAACTGGTTGTCTCTCAGGCACTACAACATCTATTTCAAGTGTTCCTCGTGCTCCTCCATAGTCTTCGAGTAGATAAGGATTTCATCGAGGAACACAAGAAAAAATCTATCCAAATAGGTTTGAAAGACTCCATTCATCAGGCTCATGAAGATTATGGTGCATTCGTCAACCCGAATGACATAACAGTGAATTCATAATGCCCGTATCGAGTGTGAAATGTTGTTTTGTGAATATCTACTTTGACTATCCACAATTGATGGTATCTTGACTTAAGATCAATATTTGAGAATACCCGAGCCCCCTTTATCTGATCAAACAGGTCATCAATTCTCGACAAAGGGTACCGGTTCTTCACCGTCACTTTGTTTAGCTACCTGTAGTCAATTTGCACAAACGGAGGGAACCATCCTTCTTCACGACTATCACTGGTGCTCCCCATAGGGAAACACTAGGATGAATGAACCCTTTTTCTAATAACTCCTCCAACTGTAAACTGAGCTTTTGAAGTTCCTACATTGTCATCCAATATGGAGCCCAAGATATAGGCTCAGATCTAGGTACAAGATCAATTATGAAGTCGATGTCATGCTTTGGTGGCATCCCCAAAATTTCACTTGGAAAAACATTTACAAAGTCCTTAAGGAGAGGATAGTCATCCAATGACACCTCTCGACTAACTCCCAAATATAAGTCATCGAATGACACAACAAATAGCTGACAACCCTGACATAAACACCTCTTCAATTGCATAGCAGAAATCATCTGTAATGAGATAGGTCTCTGAATGCTGATGATTTCAACTTCCTTACCAAAAACATCTACACATCGCACCGCCTTGCGGCGACAATCTATTATCTAGCTCGGTGAGCATTCAACCAATCCATACCCAAAATGACATCATATGAACTAAGAGGTAGGATTCAAAGGTCCATCATAGTTACTAGCAACCCAATTTTCAAACCACAAGCTTGAACAAGTGATTCAACTGCTACCTTTTCCCCGAAGGCCAATTCGACCTACCACTTAATGCCTTGCCTTGTTGCCACTAGTCTACGATGCTCTACTACTGAAGGAGCAATAAATGAATCAGATGCACCAAAATCAAAGAGAATAGATATGCTAAAATCTTGCAACACACCTGAAGTCTCAACCATGATGCCCTGATGATCAGATTGACGGTTGTCAACCATTGTGAATACTCAGTGTGATCTACCTGCATCATCCACTATTGGCTCAAAAGTGGCTGGCCTTTGATTAAAACCTATAGTCTTCTTCTGCATACATTTTCTAGCAATATGTCCCTATTGACTGTAGGAGAAACAACCTATACCCTGACCAAAGCCTCTACCACCTGACGGTGCACTAGACTACTAAAAACTGCCTTGACTGGGGGCTGACTGTGAGCTCTGTGCAGGTTGCTCGAAATGGTCTTGCTGAGCTCATTGCTAATTCCAATTTTTCCTAGACTGAAACCTGCCACTCTATTAAGACTGGGAATTTTTGTGCCTAGGCTGTGACTGCTGCTGCTGACCTCCCTTAGGGGGTGCATGATGACTCCTGGAAGAGCTTGTAGCTTGAGGCCTCCCACCTCAAGATCCAAAACCAGATGTTGATGCACTGCCAATCTGAACACCTATGTGGCCTCCCCAAGCCATAGCCAAGTTTTCCTCTACTAGATGAGCCTTCTCAATAGCTACCTACATTGTCTTTGGCTCGAAGATGCAGACTCCTCCACTGATTTAGGCATTTAGTCCCTTGAAAAAGTGTTGTACAAGCATTGCCTCATCATTGCTGATTCTTACATATTGCTTGAGCGCATAGAATCGGTGCTCGTATTGCTCAATGAACATTTTGATTTGTCTTAACTCATGAAATTCATCTGCTCGGCGTTGTCTCCAATGATTTGAGAGGAAACAGGCCCTAAATCTCTCCAAAAATAACTCCCAAGTCACCATGCTGATGTCCAGGTGTAGTTTTTGTTCTTCTAGTCACCACCGTGTAGATGTGAAGCCTTTGAGGTGCACGATGGCACACCTAGCCCTGGTATTGCTATTGTACGAATGCATCACAAAGAAATGATCCAAGTCTATCAACGATGTTTCCGCCTCAAATCCTCTACCAACACCATCAAAAGTGGGAGGATTAGCTCTCAATAGATCTCTCATGTGACCAACCACTACGGTATCCTACTCTACTACTATGATCCTTCTCAAAGATCTCTCCCTTTCTCTCTCCACTTGCTGCTCCCCTTCCAGCCTAGGGCCTAAATGGCCAAACACCTCCTCTAACAACTGTCGTAACTACAATCCATCTATCCTTGTCTTATCTGGATTTGGGTATCCTCCTTCCAGATGATTTTGAGACCCCTGTTGTTCCTCACATTCGGATTCATGGGAACTTTGTGACAGAGTACTTTCACGGTTGGCTCTACGACCACCACCTCGGCCTCTTCTACGATCACGACCCCGATCCCTAGGCATGATCCTATGCCACATTAGAGGGGAACACAATTAAATTCAAGAGTTAAGCACAAGGTTAACATAGTGGGCTCAAACTACCTAGAGTACCCAAAGTTGTAAACCTTGGCTTTGATACCAAAACTTTAACACCTTGCCATGTGAACCCCAAAGGACAACAAAATACCACACAATTTTTTTTTTTTGAAAGAAAAAAATTGCATAAGATGATCGTGAACATACATTATATAAGATGATCATAATATACATTACGTGACAAAACCTAACTAGTCCCATGGGGAACTACATGGTTGCATTACACGTAACCGTTCCTAACCAAAACATCATTAAATTTAATGCCTACAAGATAAAAATAGAAGCATACATTTAGAAGATAACATAATCATACAACCATCCATGATCAATAGCAATGAAAAAGATACATACATCATTTTATTATATTTCAATTCATAGTTTAATATTACAATTGTGGAGAATATTTCCATAGATACAACACATCATTAATACATTAATACATTACATAATGCTTCCCTTATAACAACGGGAAGAGTACATCAGGTACAAGAATAATTACATCAATGAAGAATAAGGTACATGGCATAGAACAATCTTCAACCAAGTGAAGCTCTAGAAACTCTGCTTCCGCTTCCGCATCAAGAACACAATCTAGGAACCCAATGGGGTGCATAGCACGTTCCACCTGACCATGTGGACCTAAAGATCCACCCTCCATGCTAGAAGTTGACAAGAAAGACCCATGACCAAGATAGACAAGCATAACGACCACAAGACCAAACTACGAGAGCAACCAAAACATAACAAACAACAATCTCAACGACTACTTACAAGGTGACTGCTTTCAGAGGAATATGAAGGGAAAAGTAAGGGATACTATGGGAGAGTGTCATCGCACGGTCCTATCATGGGTTATCTTGACTGCCTCTCAATAGGTGCTGACCCCCATCTATGGTTATCCTAGTTGCCTCGCACTAGGTACCGACCCCATATGGTGACTCGTGCGGGACACCTAGTCTCTCAAAAGGATGAGGTAGCGATCTTGCTGACCATGGACTTCTCAGCCCACCCTTAGTTTGTGGAAGCACTAACGACGAGGGTGAGGTATCTTATTTATCTTTATTTTATGTATTCCTACCCAAACCCACTAGTATATTTTGTTAGGTTTTCATTTATTTAACCAACTCATCGATGGGTTATCTAGGCTACCCCTTTGTGCGTCGGCCCCCATGAAGAGCCACTCTTCCTAATAGCCTTGAAACAAATCTAAGACATCAAGGGGTGAACCAAAACAAAAAGAGCATTAAAACCACAAAACTAGTGTACATGTGAGGCATGAACCATCTCGCAAAAGACACTTACAAAGACAATCTTGATACAAGGTACAAACCACACATGAACTCTAAATTAGTAGTAAGATCAAACTTATTACAATGATTAAACCAAGGAATTTCAACATGGAACAAGTCTTTCCCTAGCCTTTGGAAGCCTATAGGACAACCCACCCTTACACTCCCAGAAGAGTAACTCAATGACATGGGTTCCCAACATGATCTCACAACAAGTACACACACATAATCTATTCAAAAAGAAATAATGCAAAAGAAAGATCAAACTGATCACGGGGGTATAAAAAAAATTAACTTCTTAATCAACTAAGACATTCCATGTAACAAATAAATAATAATCGCTACACCTATTTGTACAAGCAATTGAACACTAGTTAGACAACTAAAGAAATTGTGCAATCCATATACACATACACAATCAGGACCAGGGAAAACTTTAGTGGCGAATCTTCGCCAATTGGTGAATTCTACGAATCGGTCAACTCAAAATTGGCAAATTTCTCACACCCACAAGGTATCCAAATCTCCCAGAATTTATGAAACATAGGTCCAATGCATGTCGATTCACCAATAATTTTTTTTATGAGGCATATTTAAGCAACAAATTCGCCATTGTCAAACTACGCATTTCAAATGGACCGACTAATATTTTCGCCTAAATCCTAGAAGCATTTAATAAAAAACACCTACATATTTGCCAATACTATTAAAATGACATTGTATCAGGACCCATTTCACCAATTAAAATTTACAAATAGTTTCTTGTGAAGACTCATTTCACCAATTAAAATTTATAAATAGTTGCTTATGAGGACCTATTTCGCCAATAACATTAAAAAATAATTAAATTTGAGGACACATTTCGCCTTGAAAATTACAACGTATTCACCAAATTTTTAATATACCATTTAAAAATCTCACGGACTTCACCAAATATGGAATCATGGATTGATATAAATACAATCGAAAGTGTCATTTATTCTTACACATTTTGTTCGGTTTTGAGGTTCTACTTCTCAATTCGAAAGTTAGCAAAAGCTGAAAACGTAGACTTAAAGGTGAGTGATCACTGATCATTTCTTCATAGTGTTATTAGTTATAATAATAAGTTTTCTTTATCTCTTTTCCATTCTTGCTTCAGTCTTAAAGATGATATTGAGTAGGGAATGGGATCTATATTATTATTCTATGTCCTTAAAGAAGAAGACATTTTTTTCTAGTTTTTTATTTGAAGTGAGAGATGAATATGTCGATCGAATCAAAGATTAATATGTCGAGCGACTCAAGCAACAACGGTAAGGCTCCTGCCGCTCCTCAAGGTGGTGAAACTACTCCTGTCACTCCTCAAGGTGTTGAAAATACTCCTGCTGCTCCTCAAGGTGGTGAAACTACTCGTGTCGCTCCTCAGGGTGTTGAAAATACTCCTGTCGCTCCTCAGGGTGGTGAAACTACTCCTGTCGCTCCTTAGAGTCAGGGTGGTGAAAATACTCCTGTCGTTCCTCAAGGTGTTGAAAATACTCCTGCCACCCCTCAGTGTGGTGAAGATCAAGAGACTAAGAGGCCATCAAAACACCCAAAACTTAGACGTACCATACAGTCTTACTTTGGAATTTCCAAAGCTTCTGATCGATCAGGTCAAGATGGAGCTACATCATCATCGAATGGTCATGGTTAGATTTATTTGCAACATCCTTTGTGTAAAAAATTCATAAGTTTTTAAGCATTGGTCCTATGTTCTTCCTAGTGGTCCCTCTTTTAAAACAAACTTAATGCACGTGCATATTTCTACCACTTAGTTTTTCTATCGCTCATCGCCAAAATCCAACCCATCAGATTCATTACCACGATGATGACCCTTGATCTCACCACATGTCCACATCTAATGGTTCTAGTGTTATTTTAGAGGTGTCCATTTGCAAATTTAGTGCTTGAGAAATATACTTCCGGAATGCAACTACAGTCGTCGATCAACAATTCATCGAACGGTCTTGGTCCATAATGTTGCATGGTCACTAAAATTTGGAACCTTAGAACCAAAGTCTGAATTTTCAATTTTTTTGAAACTTTTGAACCATCGACTACAAAGATGACCAAGAAAGACTTGCAACTAAGTTACTAAGGTATTAAGGTTAGGAAAAGTACCAAAACCTCAACTTTGGTGAATTAAGATAGGAAAGGTGACAAGCACAGTGCATTTATGGAGAAGGCTGGAAAAATGAGGTGCTATAATGAAATTTACCTATCACCCTTGATGCTTCTTCGAGTTCGAGTGTAAGGATAATAGGATTGTATCCTTTCAGCAGCGAGTGATAGGTTGGAAGCCAGTGAAACAAGAAAGAAATGGAGGCCAGTTTCACCATGACATCGCGGAGGAAGCTAGACCCCTTTGTGGGTAAAGTGTTTGTGCAGAGGTTGCGAGGTTTATTTCTCTACAAGGAAGAGCAGGTGGTGCAAGCAGTTTAAATAAAGTTGGGGGATGGATTCAAGAAATTGACATAGATTCATAACAAATATGGATATCTATTCGTTAGTCATGGCTTGGGGTTTAGACTTAGGAGAACCAGTGAATGAGGTGAGGAGAGTAATGAAAACTCTGATGCATAAATATTTTTTAGTGGACATGGAAAGCATTCTGCAACAAGCGATACCAGGAGTAGGGTTGGTAAAAATAGAAGGAATGGATGGTGGGGGCTCGGAGCTTGGGGATTTAAATCACCTCTTTATTAGATGGCTAGAGGGTTGCACTAAAGATCGATGGTGGGAAGGAGCCGAGCGTGGGTGGAAATCACTTAAAATTTGTGCTGAGCTAATGGCATTAGAGGAAACAATAGAAAATATAAAAGAAGTTGCTAGAGAGGAGATGTGCGAAAAGAAGGGATTGTGTTCACGGAAGAAGCCAAAACCGTTAAAGGAGATACTGCCGCTGGAGATGGGCGAGTCTTCGAAGAAGAATGAGTAATAATGGTTAACGTAAAGTGTAGTTTTCTGTTTTGTTTTTAGCCTTTGCATCAAAATTTTGGGGTTAAGCCTGGATTGGCTATGAAATTGTAATCTTTCTACGGCTTGGGTATAGGTCGTTACTCTTTTCGGTAGTACAAAGGCGTAGCTATTTAGGGAAGTTCTGATACTCTGGTTTTTGAGGTGGTTATTCAGCTTTTTTGGTAGTTTTTGGATGTTGCTAAGTTTGTAGAATCTGTATCTTTTTCTTTATAATTAATAAAATAAACAAGTATCACTGATCAACTTTTTTGGTAGTTTTTGGATGTTGCAAAATTTATAAAATCTTTATCTTTTTCTTTATAATTAATAAAATAAAAAAGTATCACTAATAAAAAAAAAACATTCTTAAATTTTTAAGCATTGGTCCTATGTTCTTCCTAGGCGGTCCCTCTTTTAAAACAAACTTTATGCACATGCATATTTCTGCCACTTAAGTTCTTCTATCGCTCATCGCCAAAATCCAACTCGTCAGGTTCATTACCATAATGACGACCCTTGATCTTGCCACACATCCGCATCTAACGGTTCTACTGTTATTCCAGAGGTTTCAATTCACAAATCTAGTGCTTAAGAATCTATATACTTCCAGAATGCAACTAAAGCCATCCATCAAAAATTCATCGAACGGTCATGGTTAGATTGATGTGCCACATCCTTCGTGTAAAATGTTCTTAAGTTTTTAAGCCTTGGTCCTACATTCTTTCTAGGCGGTCCCTCTTTTAAAACAAACTTAATGCACATGCATATTTCTGCCACTTAAGTTCTATTGCTCATCACCAAAATCCAACCCGTCAGATTAATTACCACGATGATGACCCTTGATCTCGCCACATGTCCACATCTAATGGTTCTAGTGTTATTCTGAAGATTTCCATTCGCAAATCTAGTGCTTGAGAGATATACTTCTGGAATGCAAGTACAACCGTCCATTGAAAAATCATCGAACGATAGTAGATTCGCCACTGAATTTAGTTGGCCAATGAATTTTTTTATTAGTTTGATATTATGCTTAATTA
This sequence comes from Sequoia sempervirens, assembly GCA_007258455.2. Lineage (NCBI taxonomy): Eukaryota > Viridiplantae > Streptophyta > Pinopsida > Cupressales > Cupressaceae > Sequoia > Sequoia sempervirens. The sequence continues at coordinate 50,153 of VDFB02346569.1, forward strand.
GTCAATATTTTTTTCTTAATCATTTGAAAATAGGTTTAATTCACCAATGAATTTTATTTTTTAGTTTGAAAAATAAAATAATCGCCAACAAAATTATTATTTTTGGTTTGAAAACAGGTTTAATTCGCAAAATTATTATTTTTGGTTTGAAAAAGGTTTAATTCGCCAATTGAAATATTTTAGTGGTTTGAAAATAGATTTTAATCGCCAATGAAAATATTTTAGTGGTTTTAAAATTTTTGCATTTCGCCAGGATTTCCCATAGACTTCTAGCGATTACAAAAGATTCGCTAATGGGGATTATTTTTTTCACGAAAAACGAAAAAATTTGCCTCTAAAATTAATATTTTTTTCGGGAAGTATGAAAGATTTACTAGTATTTTACAATTTCTCCGAGGGGGAGTTTCTTAAAGTTTTCCCTAATTATGACTTAATTAGAAACTGAAATATATGTATAAATTAAAATGAAAACGTTCTACAAATTAACTAATTTAAAATATGGTTTACAAATCTTTTACTCACATTAGTAAATAAATTACTAGAAACTGAAATATATGTATAAATTAAAATAAAAACTTTCTACAAATTAACTAATTTAAAATATGGTTTACAAATCTTTTACTCACATTAGTAAATAAATTACTAAGAACTGAAATATATGTATAAAATTAAAATAAAAACGTTCTACAAATTAACTAAATTAAAATATGGTTTACAAATCTATTACTCACTTTAGTAAATAAATTACTGATTAAAGTAACTTAAAAGATAATGAAATTACCCATAATGACTTAACCTTTGAAAGAACAATTAGATAAATATTTAATATACATTTCTATGCAGCAGATTTAACTTGAGTGATTAGTTATGTTTTAAATCTATGTTCCAATAATTTTCAATGTTTTAAATCTATGTTCCAATAATTTTCATTTAAATGATTATGAAACTGTATAACCATAAACTAAAAAAAACAAACCTTATTATTCGTTTAAAATGTAAGGAATTACATCCATAGAAATGGAATCATAATTTAAAAAATATATATTCAAATAGATATGCATACAAACGTATATATACATATACATAAATGCTTGCACATATTCATTTATATAAATATTTATATATTTTTATATATAATTATATTTATATACCATATTGAATTCACAACAAAGTATCCACACTTTATATATATATATATATATATATATATATATATATATATATATATATATTAAAAGCATACTATTGTTATACACAACTTAACACATATTCATCCGCACTGAAATTACACCAACACATACACACATACATATATAAATATTAATTTAATATTATCAACATTTCAAAAAAAAATGTACAAAGAAAAGTGTCCACAATATATATATATATATATACTCCAGATATGAGGGCGCGGCCCAGGAAAGGTTGTGCACAACAATCTTCTTGGCTGCTGCACAGCAAGGAAAGAATGGAGGGGGAGGCACGACTTAGGACGACCTCCATCCCTCTCACAGGTAATAAAATCTCTCACTACCACAAGCAACATGAAATACAAGGAACATGAAACATAAATCTGGAAATCGGTCAATACTAAGTTTTCAAGCGACAGTTTGGGGGATGAAGGCACATTCTTCATATTTAATCCAAATGACAAAAATATAGAGTTATTGAAAATAAAACAATACAAAGAAATAACAATTGACCAACCCGACTTCAGTGTTTGCCAATGGGGGTGGAGAGCTGGGTTACTTTCAAATGCTTCTCAGCTATGAAATTTTCTTCTCGCTTCCACTTTTTTACCAGAGTACACTGCAAGGTTAAAAAATTTTACCATTTCCAATCTGAATGTTCTTGTTGTTTCCAAAATTTTCCAAATAAAATCAGAAAAGCTCTCTCTAGTTTTTTGATAAACTAAGGGACATATGGAAATCTTTTCAAATTAATTTACACTTTCGTATCGATAAACTAAGGGACAATTGACAATCTTTTCAAATTAATTTACACTTTTGAGGGTCCACTTGTCAACTTAACTGTTTCCCATTTTACCACCTGTTGAAAATCCTTGCATTTTAGTTAATTTATAAACCTAACTCTCTAATAATGTGTTTAAAACTTCCGAAAATAATTTCCCCCCCTTAATTTAATAACTTTTCCATTTCACATTAAGTCACAATATTTAAATGTAATAAATCATATTGTTTTCGCAAATTCCTTTTTATTACTTTTTGACATTTATTATTCCAATTATAATATTAAATGAATTATCCACTTTGTTATTTTAGTCAATACCTTGTTTTCCAATTATTTTAATTTTTTTAAAAAAAAACTTTATTAATTAGTGGATTATCAATCCATTATTTATTTAAATTTAAAATAACATTATTTATAAAGGCAATTTATGTTTTATTTATGTTTTCATCTTTAATCAAATAATATTATAAACTATTAAATCATTATCCTCTTTAAATTAATTAATAAAATACTCTTAATAATTTAACAATTTGATTTAATACTTTAATTAAATCACATTACAAATACGAGCAACATAACCCACAACAACACCCAAACGACAAAATAGAACAACATTAAATGAACAATTAAAATGAACAACTCAAACGAAGTGATACCAAAATGAGAACGAGGTTGCAAACAAATGATGTTGTCAGACACAGTGACGAGGTGACAGACTAGGATGAGGATTCTTTCTTGTCGAGTCTCTAAACCACATCATATCCATTGGATATGCTGGGCACGCTTAGACTTAATGGTGCGAGTGGAGTCGATGCCCGGTACCTGCAGTCCTGCATAAAACCAAGTGTCGAAACAACATATATATTCAATGCTAAACACATTGCCAGAGAGAATTACTTTCTTGTTGACTCCCTAAACCACATCATATCCATTGGGTATGCTAGGCATGCTTAGACCCGATGGTGCGGTTGGAGTTGGTGCTCAATACCTGCAGTCCTGCATAAAACCAAGTGTCGAAATAACATATATATTCAATGCCAAAAACACCATGAGAGATAATTGCAGTGTAGCAGGGTGCTCACGGATGAGCGATGCAACACCATCCCTCACTTGAAATTCAAACAATAACCATATTCTAATAAACATCATCATTAAACAATAAATAAATGAATGCATAAGCATAACATCAAACACATATGTTCATATGTCATAAGCAATAATAGCAGTGTCATAAACAAACAAGTCTGATAAGTAGAACTATCAACCAACCAAACAACATGGTGAAATAGTCACCAACATAGACTCAAGTATGCATTAAACATAACAGTATCCAAACAATATCAACCACACACAGAAAAGTATTGTAGGAGCAATAGAAACATGAGAGACACTACAACAACAGAGGTTCGAGTACTCTCATTTTCTCCCCCAAGCATCCTTGAGTGCTCTTGGTGGAGGTGGTAAGCTTCCCTTTCCTTCCTTCTATCACTTGGTTGAGTTAGCACTCTACTGTTTTGTAGTGGTTTTGTGCTATTTACTATATTTTTTCTCTTAATCTCGCTTTCTTGGTTGTCTGTGGAGGCGGAAACACCTACACGAGGGTCTGACTAAGGCAGGCCCCTATACAACCACCCAACATTTTCCTCTCTTTCTGTGTGTAGGAGTACATGCTTTCGAGGAGCTAGCTGGCGAATAGAATCTTCTACGAAATCATCTTCATCACTCTAGCTTTGGTATATTTGCTTTATCACATTCGTTTGTACTTCTCGTATTTCATAGTGTTATTTGTCTCTTTTAGAAGTTGCTAGCTAGGTTGCTAGTTCACATTGTCTTTTTTGTCCCCTGGCCATATAGACGCCAACGCACCTGAGAGACGCTAGTGCACGGCATTGTCATCCCAGAACTGTGCTCTCATCCTCAGACAGAGAGCTATTTGAGATACAGTGTTGAGCTCAAAAACCAACTCACCTAGCCTCATTTCAAATCTCAGGATTACAAAGTGGTTGTAGGACTTTATAATCCTCATCATCCTCATCCTCATATCCTAACACCCCATTTAGCTTAGGTAAGTTAGGGCAGCCTTCTAATTATTGGCCCTCTATGACTTGGGGCCTTACACATGGTGGTCCCCCTCTCTTACATTTTTGGTGAACCCGACATGAACCATTTTGGTTCCATTTTTTCAATACTGACAACTCCTTTCCTCATACTCTAGGAGTGTTGTAGGTGCGAGTTTTGTAAGGATGTCGCCTTACAACCCAACCTGCGACTACTAGTTGGCGTAGTTGGAAGGTTATGAAGGTATTGCATAACGAAACCTTAATTGGGTCATGATTTTATCCTCTTACCTTTAGGGACTCTATGAAAGTATTGTATAGTGTGTGTAATAGCCTCCTTCCAGCATCAGACTATCCCCTCTGCGTAGCCTGTGGACAGTGGTACTGGTATAACCTTCACTTCACAAGACAAGTGCCGATGGGATTCAATAGGGAACCATCTCCTCTCTACATCCCTGCATAGATCAATGGAAACATTATATCGAGTGTTCTCATTGATCCGATGTCACAAGGAAACATCATAACTGAGGAGATCATGCTGATTAATTTCTTGCATAAAGATGGGTATGATGCACTCGTGAGTACCATCCGTACACATGACGGGCTTTCCGTGCCCCCTTTGGGTAGTATTGTCCTATTGGTCCTTGTAGGGCCTAAATTTGTAAACCTCTTGTTTGACATTATCCCTGGGTCTGAGCTCTTTAGGGTGAAATTGGGTATCCCTTGGTTGGTAGCGATGAATGTGGTACCCTTGGTCATGCATAAATGTTTAAAATTCATACATAGGGGTTCCGTACACGTAATCCATGACACCAGTTATAGACCACCGGTTGCTCGTGGTAGCTACTCCTTGGACTACTCTTGGCCTGTGCCCATTGGTCCTCTCCCACCTAGGATGGACACTCTACATCGAACATATCAGAATTATAGGAAAGGACACTTGAGGCAGAAAGTGATATACCCCTCCTCACCTTATGATGTTTCACATAGGGCTTGTTTAAAAGCTGATAGTGATGCCACTAAGGCATGAAGGAAGGAAGAAGAGAAGCAGTCTCTCGATCCTCCTTCTTCCTCTTTTGTTGGTCGGTCTGACGCTTCTAATCACTCTGCTATGGTACCATCAGGTTCTACTCCTCGTCTACAAAAGAATCATATGGTGCCCGCTTGGTGAAAGCCTAAGCGTCCCGCTTTCGAATTTCTTGTTCTTCCAACGAAGCCTAGGCCCATTTGGTATAACAAGAAGAAGGTATCCCATGGAGAGTCCTCTTTGTCTCGACCTCTATGGCATCCTGTACTTCTCCTACTCCTAAGGCAGTGAACGTGAAGAGGCCCACTACCAAGGCTCTTAAGCTGACTCTCCCTATTGCTCCTCAAATTGTTCCTCCTCTTGTCTAGGAATCCATTCCTCTATCTAAAATGGCTGAAGTGGACGTTCCCATGGTTGAGTAGGAGCCTTTTTCTCCTTCGCAACCTCCAGCCTCTGGCTCTAAGAGTTGTAGAAACCGCCTTGCATGCAAACGCAAGCGTCGGCGAAAGGCTTTCTTAGTTGAGCAGGTCACCTTGCAAAGGAAGGAGGAAGGGATGATCGTCCCTATTTTAGGGCCTCCTACAGTGTTTCCCTCTTCCCTTCCTTCTCCTTCTCTCCTGTCTAGTTCCACCCTACTCCCAACTTTTGCTATGAGTGAAAACGTACCTAACCCCAAGGGGGTACAGGTATTCATTGCAAGTTCGGTGGAGCCACCTTTGATGTTTGTTCCAGATATCTAGCCTTTCTTGAAGCCCATAGATATGGTTAATACCTCGGTTATATCCGCTACTGTTCTTTCCTCCTCTTCCTCCACGCCTCTAACCTCGTTTGTGGGGAGTTCATCTCCTTTGAGAAAGAAAAAGGTGGAGTGCGAACCTTCTAGCAGCAAAGGATGTTAGAGGAGCCCACCTTCTCCACAAGGTGGCCCCGTGTTGACTTGTTTTGTCTTAGTGACGAAACCAATCCTAGCTTCCCCTGAGTTTGTCATCGCTCCTGAGTCCTTCGACGAGCCTAGCAGTGAATCTCAGGCGCAACCTTCCCTGTCCACTGAAGTTAAACACGACGCTCCTGTGGGCTACATGTTTAACTCTGTGGATGAAGTTTCGGCCTTGTCAGCAATCTTTGAGAAATCACTGACTTTAGCTCCATAAGAGCTCGATGAAGAAGACCTTTCGGGGGATTCTTCCTTAGCTCTTCTTATACAAGGGTCAAATGCTCCTCCTCTTAACATCCCACCATTACAGGTTCATCTTCCTTCCCCCTATGATGATATAGAGTGGAAAGCAGATGACCTCTTGGTTGATCAATGTTAGGGGGGGGGCCTCTTCTTGATCTTATGTATGTGTGTGTATCGTGATGTATTCCCCTGTGCCCATACTATGTGTGCCTGGATGACCCTTGTCACCCCTGTTGGTGCTTGGATACAAGCATGTTTTTGTGGCATAAACCTTCTTCTATTTGTATCATCATTCTTCCATGTTTGTGCTTGACTTTTGATAAATTGGGGACGATGCAAAGCGTTGGGGGCATTTAGGCTTCCCTTCCATGTTGACCCAATTTTCTATTTTTACTTTGTCTTCTCGTGCATTCCTCACATGGCCTAACATAGTAGGGGGTTGATGATAGTTCATTCATATACTATTACTATACATATATATATTTATGAGTAGTTCTAACCTCGAAATATCAGGCTACCCTTGTGTCCTTTATTTGCATTTTTCCCTCTTTTACTTTTCCTTTATTTTTTTCTATACTTTGCTTGCATTGTCCCTCTTATGTATGACAATGCCTTTCTTCAACATTTTGATTTTTAGAAAATGCATTCGTTGCCAACTAATCTTTTCTCAAAAATCTTCGCAAACTTTTCAAACAACGTGTCCCTTGAGTGGACCCCTCTTCTTTTAAAGGGTTCTCGAGGGAGCCCTTTGAAAGACTTCCTAATCATCGACGATTCGTGCGACTACCCGCTTACTTGCCTACGTGGGCACCTGTTGACTCTGTGAAGTCCGCTTTCTCAGGTTTCCTCCATGCTAGAGTTTTTGGGGGATACCTCCCTGCAGGATTGAGAGCCTGTAGGGTGCTTCCTTTGGGTTTCCCCCATGCTAGAGTTTTTGGAGGACACCTTCCTTGTAGGTCTGTGGGCCTATAAGGTGCTTGCTTCACTACGAATCCTCCATGGTAGAGTCTTTAGGGGACACCTTCCTTGTAGGATTGAGAGCCTATAAGGCACTTTCTTTTTCAACTTCATAGTTCCAAGCAGCTATGGAGTCTTTTTCTTTCCCTACACCTCGAGGTATGCCAGATCATGTTCTGCTTCCTCAATGGTTTAGATTTACATTTCTAACCTTACTCTCTCCTTAATCTACTTTACCGAGCACTCATCAATACTTGTTCTCGCTAAAGTGGGGGAAAAAATGTATAGGAATAAATTTGCACCCCATGTGCAAATCCCCTTTTTCCTTTATCCACCTTAGAAAACCAAGTTCAAAGGCTTAATTCCACCTAAGCCCATTGCTTGCATCCCACTTGGTGCTTTTTTTGAGCATTGGTGGAGGTGTTTCTGTCGAGGATGCCCGTGTGGCACACATACATCCTTGATAGATTCCTGCAGTTGAACCTGCAAAGGCATTACACTTCTCATTGGGAGTCAAGTTGTAACACCCCCTTCGGTTGACCGACCTGAATATGGTCATTTTTCTCCATCCCTTCTTCAAATTCACTCCTTGAACAAGAATTTCAACTCTTCACATCTTCTAAGCATTTAAGCAGTCATTCTCACACTCTTACACTCATTCTCAAGCATTCTATCAGCACCTTTGCACCTCATTGCAGCAAACACAACATTCCATCACTTTGGTAGAGCAAGTTGGGAACAAAACACCATTGCAACAGAGGCTTGAGTACTCTCATTTTCTCCCCCAATCAGCCTTGAGTGCTCTTATAGAGGTGGTAAGCTTCCCTTTCCTTCCTTCTATCACTTGGTTGAGTTAGCACTTTATTGTTTTGTAGTGCTTTTGTGCTCTTTACTATATTGTTTCTCTTTATCTCGCTTTCTTGGCTGTCTGTGGAGGTGGAAACACCTAAACAGGGGTTTGACTGAGGTAGGCCCCTATACAACCACCCAAAATTTTCCTCTCTTTCTATGTGTAGGAGTACGTTCTTTCCAGGAGCTAGCTGGCGAAAAAAATCTTCTATGAAATCATCTTCGTCACTCTAGCTTTGGTATATTTTCTTTATCACATTCGTTTGTACTTCTCGTATTTCATAGTGTTGTTTTTCTACTACTTCACATTGTATTTTTCAGTTCCTTGTCCATACAGACGCCAACGCACTTGAGAGACGCTAGCGCGCCATGCTATCATCCCAGAACTGCACTCTCATCCTCAGACAAAGAGTTATTTGAGATACAAGTTCGAGCTCAAAAACTAGCTCACCTAGCCTCATTTTGAATCTTTGGATTACAGAGTGGTTGTAGGACTTTATAATCCTCATCATCCTCATCCTCATATTCTAACACCCCATTTAGCTGAGGTAAGTTAGGGTAGCCTTTCACATCTTGGCCCTCCGTGCCCTGGGGCCTTGCATGTGGTGGTCCCCCTCTCTTACATCATCATATGCAAGAAATTGTGTCTAAGTACATTAGAGGATGTGTAATGTGTGCAACAAGCAAGCCTAGCAATAGGAATTTGGGATTGTATACACCTTTACCTGTACCATCCCATTCATGGGAGATTATCTGAATGGATTTTGTCGGGGACTACCAATGTCTTGGAAAGGGCACTATTATCTATTTGTGGTAGTGGATAGGTTCAGAAAAATGTGCATTTTGATGCCTTGTAAAAAAAAGTCATAGCTGAACTAACATCACACTTCTTCCAATTTGTATGAGTTCATTTTGGGCTTCCAACTTCTATTGTATCGGATCGAGATTCTTGATTCTTGGGGGAATTTTGGTCAGCATTATGAGAGCTTATGGACACAAGACTGAAGAAGAGCACAACATTCCATTTGCAGAAAGATGGACAGAAAGAAGTAGTCAATAGGCTAGTTGTTCATCTTCTCAGAGGTACACACTCTTCTTAGAGGTACAACATGCTTACAACCATTATGAGAGCTTATGGACACAAGACTGAAGAAGAGCACAACATTCCATTTGCAGAAAGATGGACATAAAGAAGTAGTCAATAGGCTAGTGGTTCATCTTCTCAGAGGTACACACTGTAGTAAACATTCCATTTGATTCTTGGGGGAATTTTGGTCAGCATTATGAGAGCTTATGGACACAAGACTGAAGAAGAGCACAACATTCCATTTGCAGAAAGATGGATAGAAAGAAGTAGTCAATAGGCTAGTGGTTCATCTTCTCAGAGGTACACACTGTAGTAAACATCCTAAGTTGTGGCATGAAATTTTACATTATATGCAACATGCTTACAACCATGCAACACACTCTTCTACTCAAAGATCTCCTTTTGAAACTTGTTTTAGTTATTTTCCAAGGGAACCTATGGGTTTTTCTTTCAAGAAGGAATATGTTAAAGATGGACATCATGATGAAGACAAGGCCTTGAAGTTCATCTAGAAGATCCAAGCAGTCCATAAGGTAGTTGAAGCACATCTGGAGAAGAGCTAGGAAAAGTACAAATCCTGACATGATAAGCATTGTATTGATCATCTATTTCAGGTTGGTGACAGAGTTTGGTTACACATTAGAAGGAAAGAATGCAAGGTAAAGGTAAAAAGATCAAGCCAATTAGGTATGGACCTTTTGAGATTCAAGAAAATATTGGTACAAATGCTTTTCGCTTAAATTTACCTCCTTATATGCATATCTACTTAGTTGTTAATGTAGCAAATTTGAAATTGTGTGAAGCTCCTATGATACTGGATGAGGAGGCTGATGTTCAAATTCCTTCTGTTGATGATCTATCACCTATGTATATGAATGAGTTGTAGGAAGATGCAATCCTAGATAGCAATGTCATAACTTCACGAAGGGGTGTTGTTGAGTACCTTAGAGTGGGACTTAAAGGGATGAATCCTAGCAAAGAAAAATGGATGGAGGTTGGAAAAGTGAGGGAGTTGTATCCTCACTTACTTTCTATGTAATTAGGCTTTTGGAGGTCCAAAAGCTCTCCAGTGGGGAGGATTGATCTAGGTGGATATTTTTTACCAAAAATTGATAGTTCCAAATGTTGAAGAAAATGACACCATATCTAAGAGCTTGTTGAGATGATTCTAACACAACTTGATACTCGTCAATCGAAGTCCGTATGTGCAAGTTATGGCCAGTCAAAGTTTCCAAGAACATGTTGATTAGGTAGTACATATGCTGATGTCAACATGAAATTGGCATGATGACATGGCACACTTAGGAGGTGGCATGTGGTAAGTGATGATGTCAACATGATGACATGGCAAGTACAATTGGCAATTTGATGAAATGGCACAGGCTGTTGATGTGGACCAATGGCATGGTGCCACGTGTCGGGATGTAGGTGAATGGCATGATGCCATGTGGACCAATGGTTGGGTGCCACGTGGAACTATTGCATTGCTCCAAAAGGATGGTTGGTTAAAAGGTTTGTTGGGGAGGTTCAAACACCCAACCTCCCCCTTACTATTCTCAACCTTCACCACTGGGCCACGCGTGATTCACGGTAACCATGGGTGATATATTCTATTTAAATTTGAACAAAGCCTATATTAAGCAAAGAGGATGGCCGATGGTTTGAACCGTCAACCTCCCAAATCACAATGACCACTCATTTTCCACTGTGACATGCACACTTACCTCAATATAGAATGATGACAAATCTATTTTGTTATATGTTAAACTGTGAGGGATGAAAAAGAGGGGCTCAGGTTTGAACCCGAGCCCTCCTATATATATATTGTAAAATATTATACCATTAGAATAGAGCCTGAAGGATGTAATTATAGTGCACAAAATGTTATTTGAAGTCATATTTTCTCAAGATAGCTATAGGTTTTCAAAGGATTTTGAAGCCTAATTATTGTAATCAAGAGGGGGATAATACTTGAAGACTTCTTTACTATTGAGAAGAATGTGTAAAGGCCTTAGCTACAGATTGAAAGGTTCCTTTTGATGTATTTAAGTGTTGGAGCATTATAAAGGATCGAAAACTCATTGAAGAGTGGCCCGAAGATGTAGCCCAATTTTGGGTGAACTCTGTTATCAATTTGTGGTCTTTTGTCTTCTTTATTTTTGTGTTCTTATTCATATTTCCAGTTTATTAAATATTTTTCAAAAGGATTTTATTTAAGTTTAAGACAATTTCTGTTTACCTAAATTAACATTCACTCAGGAAACTATTGTCATAGATCTTTTTGAATCAACCAACAATAATTACATCCAATTCCAATCACTATCATGAAAAAATCTATTTGCATTCTCATTCTATCTATCCATCTATCATTATTCTCATTATTCTACCATTTTCCTCACTAACGTTATTTTCTAACATTTCTATTTTCTATTGTACAGTTTCATCCACATGTGTCATAATATAATACTATAAAAAATAAAAAACATACATTCATAATCATCTAGCCCATCCATCCATTAATCATAGAACTCTAAATCCATATAATTATCCATACATACATCATCAACTATCTATCCATAAATAAAATAAATGCATCCATATAATCATACACAAGACATAAAACATCGATCATAAAATATATTATGATTACATTCATTTTTTGATCATAAAGCTATATAACATTAAAACATAGAAAAATTGAAACCCTAAGATTTCACTTTAGGGTTTGGGAACTTTTTTAAATGTTTCATTAAAGATTTGAATGGTGGTGGGGGTTTGATGATTTGGACAAGGTATAGGACTAAATTACAACCTAAAAGGTGAGTCAACATTCCTTTAACCAAATCTGGAAATGTACTAAGGATGAAATGCAATGATCCAATTGACCTAATGATGCAAATTACTGTTCTGATACAAATACAACAAACACTAAAAGTCACAAACAAATTTAGACTACATAAATGGAATGAGAAAGAAATTGTGCACCTGTGGTATGAATATGAGGCAAAAAATGGAGGGCATAGGCACCCAAGGTGCCATTTTCCTTATAGGGAAATTTTAGATATATTTTCACATTCCTTGGGTAGCAGATCAGAGCTTCCATTTCCCACCAGTTGCAATGTTAGATAATTTTGTAATTGTGTTTTCATGAGTTGTCAATGTGTATGGTAAATCAATTATAACAAAAAATAATGGATCTTCAATCTTCTTCAGACCTAAAACCTACACATTCAAAGAGGGAAGAAATGTTGTGCCATTTAGGGGCTTTCCTTGGTCAAACCTCGTGTTAGTGTTCCACTTTCACAATGACAATGTCAATGATAAAAGGATAAATGACATGAAGGAATGATGAATACACAAAGTTCTATAACTTACCAACCTTTAATAGTTTCCTTGAAGGACTGGAGTCATACACATCTCCTCAAGGTTTTGGATCTTTCTTGCTTTATTTGCTTGAATTGATTGGAGACCTACAAAGGGTTAGCCTTCATAAACAATATGAAAACATAAACATGAACACACTCACATACAGTTTGGCATGATGCTCAGATATTGAATTTCTACAATAAATCTTTAGTGGTTGCTCTTGACTTGCTTGATAATGCTCTTCATAATAATTTCTCCAATAATATCCTAGATTTTTCTTGTTAATGTTCAAATGATGCAATAACTAGGAATTTATATGCTATTATTCTAATTTTGACTTGCTTTGGCCTGTTTCTTATAACTCGCTTTATCTGCTTTAACTGTGTATATATTGTTATTATATTTATACTTCATCTCATGGTGAAGAGTAGACGAGACTCCCTTTATGGCATGAATCCATGGTCTACCGAGGAGGAGGTTATATGAAAGAGGTCTTGGCATAACATAAACAGGTGTTTGTAAAGTGACATGTTCTACCTGGAGAAGTAATGTGATCACTCCTAGTTGTTGCTTGTTAACATTATCAAAGCCAAAAATTGAAAGATCATTAGGTTCTATGAGATTCTTGTCCATGCCAATTTTATCTAGAAGATCAATGCTACAAACATTAAGACCCGATCCATTATCTATGATAGTAAGTTGAATTCCAATTCTGTTAGCGATCACCATTATCATTAAGGCTTCATTTTTGTTTCAAATCTCAATTAAGAGAAATTCATGTTAAGGGAATGTAATATCCAGATTTGTTACTTTTATACAATCAAACAAGGAGTTGATGCACCATTCAATTTAATAGAAGTTGGGACATCAATATTCTATAAAGCCTCTTGGAGAATTCTATGGTATGTAGGTGACGTTTGAATCAAACACCAACGAGAAATCTTGGCTGGAGTATTATGGAGTTGTTCAACAAGATTATATTCCTTACCACTATACTACAAAATGTTAGGTGCAAGTGGGAGATATGGTTGAGGTAATGGGATTCATGTTGGAATTTGTTTTGGTTTCTTATTGTTTCTAGTGTTATGTGTGAGGAACTATGTGATAACTTGGTTGCTACAACACATATTACTAGTAAGTTATTTTGCAAAGTTTAAGATATGGTGAAGAGGTTTAGGAGGTCCTATAATGAGAGGTGACTTAGGATGTCCAATAATTAGAGGAATTTTAGGAGGTCCAATAATTAAATGAGACATAATAGTCAATTGTGTGTTCATAACCTCAACTAGGTTAACTACTTATTGATGATTTTCTATGGATGGTGGATCTAATGTCAACTTATCATCTTCATCTATGCAATCCATCTTTCTATCTTTTGAAAGAAATGTATCAACGATTTTATCCTCTTGTCCAACAATATCTTCTGAAGTAGGAGAAGTAGGGGAAGATAAACAAACAATAATTTCATGATGCTCAATGATTGGATCCTCCAACACCAATATACCATCATCACTAATAGGTGAGGTATTGAGAGAAGAACAATTATGTGTCATGATTGTCCATGATTGCATCCTCTTGCACCAAAACCTTCTCACAAGTAGGAGAAATATTGAGAGAATAACTAACATGATTGGTAATGTTTTTGTTTCATTTCCTTAGATTTTTCTCATAGGTAGAAAAATTATAATTATGCAATCCATGTGTTACCATATCAAAACCACATCTTTGAAAAGGAAACATGTTGCTAATTTCCCTATGGATCAAATGATTAAAATCAGAGAGATTTGGAAATAGAATTCCAAAACAAAAACCAAATCTGAATAGAGGATACACACAAGAATTCACACAAATGTTTTTAGGTCAAAATTCTTGGACAAGGGAACCTATGTCCTACATAGGTTTTTGTAAATTTCAAAATTGGATTGTGTATAATATTGTTTAAGGAAGTCAGGTTTGTTTGTAAGTAGGTTGGACAGTGAATATTTTTCCAGAATTTACCCAATTTATGATTATGTAACACATAATTCAAGTGTGCAACAATTTGCAAAATTTTCAAGCAATAAAATTTTCACGTTAGGTTCACCAAAATGAAACATGAAAAAGGTGAAACCCTAAGATTTCACTTTGGGGTTTGGACACTTTTTTAAATGTTTCATTAAAGATTTGAATGGTAGTGGAGGTTTGATGGATTTGGACAAGGTATAAGATTGACTTATAACCTAAAAGGTGAGTCAATATGCCCTTAACCAAATTTGAAAATGTCCTACGGATGAAATGGAATGATCCAATTGACCTAATGACACAAATTAGTGTTATGATATAAATACAACAAACACATAAATTCATAGAAAAATTCAGACTACAAAAATGGACTGAGCAGGATACTGTATACTAGTGGTTTGAATTTGAGGCCAAATGGAGGACATAGGCACCCAGGGCACCACTACCCTTGTAGGGAAGATTCAAATATATTTTCGTAGTCCTCGAGTGCTAGATCAGAGCTTTCGTTTCTAACTTGTCGCATAGTCGAATCATAGTCAAATAATTCCTTAATTGAGTTTCATGAGTTGTCAAGGTGTAGGGTTTCAATTGCAACAAAAAATAATGGATCTTCAATGTTCCTTCAATCTTCTTCAGGCCTGAAACTTGCACATTCAAAGAGGGAAGACAGGTTGTGCCATTGAGGGGCTTGCCTTGGTCAAACCCCATGTACGTGTTTCCACTTTCACAATGGCAATGTCAATGATAAAAGGATAAATGAAAGGAAGGAATGTTGAATCCACAAAGTGTTGCAACTCACCACCCTTTGATGGCTTCCTTGAAGGAGTGAAGTCATACACATCTCCTCAAGGTTTTGAATCTTACTTGCTTGATTTTTTTGAATTGCTTGAATTGATTAGAGACCTACAAAGGGTTATCCTTCACAAACAATATGAAAACATAAACATGAACACACTCACATACAATTTGACATGATGCTTGGATCTTGAATTTTTGTAATAAATCTTTAATGGTTTCTCTTGACTTGCTTGATAATGCTTTTCATAATAATTTCTCCAATAATCTCCTAGATTTTTCTTGTTAATGTTCAAATGATGCAATAACTAGGTATTTATATGCTATTATTCTAATTTTCTGAAAATTAAATCCTAATGGTTGACTTTAGATATCCAAATTTCAAATAATAAAATATTGACTCTGAAATATTTGAATTTGGAGCTAAAATAGAGGGACATAGGCGGCCTAAGGGCTATTGTCCCAACCCCATTTTTCAAAAATTACAGTGTTGGGGATAAAGTACTAAATGAGAGCATTTGTTTTGTGCTTGCAAATTGTTAGAAAATGTTTTAAATTGGGCCATAGAATGCATAATTTAGGAAATTAGGTGTTCAATTAGGTCCAATAACTTAAAGGGGAGCAAAACATAATGTGAAATTGTCAAGGGTGACAATTTACGTCACTACAAACATTATCTATTACATTTATTTTTTAGAAATAATTGTTGCAACAAGCCAATTTATCATTTCTAACTATCATTTATTTGAAGTAAATTAATTTATGCTAAACTATAAACATTTAATTAAATTAGTGTAGATTAGCATTAAAGAAAGTTTATTTTCCTTTACAAATATACAAATTTTACATATCCTTAATTTTGTTAAGCAATATAACATAATTTCCTAATATTCATAAAACAAATAAAGTTACAAAACACATTTAACCACAATGATATATAAAATAAATTTATAAAATATATAAACAATATCAATATACAAAAATGTTAAATAGCCTAACTTATAAATTGTGATTAATGTATTTGTAAATTTTAAGAAACATTCACTTTATATATATATATATATTAAATCAGATGAAATTCAAATTATCAAATCGATTTAACCAAAAAAAAATCTCGATTTGACATAAATTTAAGAACTTAGATTACACGAAATTAGGTAGAACGATAAGTGAATCCTTTTCCCTACACCAAATATTTAAAAACAAAAATACACAATCTTTACACCTGATTTGGGTGCCTCTGTATTTCTTTTCTTACAGATATGGGTGCCTACACAATCTTTACACTTGATTTGGGTGCTTTGTATTTCTTTTCTTACAGATATGGGGTGCCTTTGTATTACTTTTCTTAGAGATGACCAATGAAAGAGTACCATAGAATCAAAATTTCCATGCACATAGAGACAAATTAAGTCTTAATTAGCCCCCACAAAAGTATATCCCTCCTACCTTTCCTAGCCTCTCCACCCCCTCCTTTGACTACGAAGGCTTTATCATTGCCCAATCCACTTTTTCATGGATTTGATGCTCCCCATCTTTCCTCCAAAGGAGCAATGTGGGCTCTTGCAAATCATACCTTTGATTACAAATATCGACATACCTAAAAGTACACTTGTTTTCTTCTATTGAATAGTTTCTAACCAACTTTGGAATCATCACTAATTGAGTCGTAAGGGTCACCCATAAAGCTTTTCCATGTGATCATGCAAATCTTCCATTCAAGCCCTTCTATGAAAGATGCCCAATATGCATGACATAGACATATGTCTTTTCTATGAGACATTTATAACATGGCCTAGATTTTCATGTGGGCAAGTCAAGAAACCACTTGATTTGCTAACCTTATCTTCTTTATCAACAACACTAGGTATCTTTAGAAAGTTTTTTTCTTAAAGAAAGCTAGAGCCCATTTTTGTACAAGCACACCAATAGAATAGTTAACTTGTTCCCCATATTGATTTGACTGCAACTACTCCGAATCCATGTTAAGGCATGGGTTTGTAATACAATAATATTATTGCTTGAGTTCAAAATCTAAGGGCATATTTTTAATTCTACTTTTCCTTGTGGGCACAGATTTCATACTTTTAAAGTCACCAAAGTACATAACCATATAAAGAAAGAAATAATTTGGGTGGCCCATCAGATATAAATATATTCCATCTAGAAGTTGGAAATAACAAAATAAAAGGAGATCACCACCAAAAGTTAAAATAGAATCCAACTATAAAGATACTTGCATTCCTATAAGATTGAAAGGAAATCAAATCAGAGTTAAAAAAATATATGTAGCCATAAAGGAACATATCTAATAGATTTATTTTTTAATATAAATAATATTTAAAATAATTAAATGTGTTATATTGAATTATAAGAAAATTAAACAAAATAATATTATTTTGAGTGGCGTATATATGGAGAAGTTTTATGTAAAATAGTATAAAAGAACAATTAAACTGTTAATCAACAAGCGTTATTTCAATAGAAAAAGGAAGTGAGTCTCTATCAAAAAGATTTTCTTGACTATCCTAAAAATCTTTACCATCCAAATAGAATTTCACCCCTTTATGATACCTTCATCTTCGTCTTTTTTGATAAAATCGTAAACATAAAGATAACATATCTAATATATTAATTTTTTTAATATAAACAATAATTTTTAAATATATGTCTATTAAAAAATCTTAACCATCCAAAATGACTCCCACCCTAATGATACCTTCATATTAATTTTTTAATAAAATCATTTCAGAAAAAAATAAATGAATTCAACAATAGAAAATCAATAAAATATAAATACCTAAATGGGCACCCTTTCCTCTTTAGCGTGTATGGAAAGGCAGGCGTGGGTAATGTGTGGTACGGATTACTTCCTATAATTTGCTATTTTGGGATTTGTAAGATATTTGGAGATCTTGGAAGATTTTTTAGAAAGAAAATGGGAGAATATAGTTGTCCTTCCTCATGTGACCTTATTTTATCCTTTTTAAGTTTCTCACGTATCTATCTACTTTATTATTGCTAGTTTCTCATGTACTGGCTAAAGTCATTCAAAATATTATTTTGATTTTATTTTATTCTTCACATTTTTTTAGTGGCCATTTTTTATGTTTTATGTTTGTTTTGATTTTAGTGTGATAAATATAATATTTAGTTTATAGATTATAATTGTATGTCAAACTAGTTCATAATATTATGTGTCTATTTTTTATTATTATTAATTTTCAAGGTTTATTTTTTATTTTTAGATTTATTATATATTGTTATAGATCATATTTTTAATTGTAAATTTGATTTATGACACTTTCATACTCACAATTCTAAAAATATTTAATATATAAACAAAATATTAAAAATGAGAAAAAATAAAAATAAAAAATAAAAAATGTCACTATCTAACCATTGACGGTCAAAATAAGTCATGTAGAGGGCCTTAAATTTTGTAGGGCTTTACACTAAAGATTCACATGAAGATCCTCCCATGGCATTTTATATTCTACGAACAAAATCTTGTGGGATTTGGAGTCTTTTGACATGTGTAGCATAACTATTAAAGTATTCTTAATATTTCAAATGACAAAATTTATATTAGATTTGAAGGTCAGAAAAGCCATGATTTTGTGGAATTTTGTGAGGTGTACGGGAACATAAAAATCAAAGAAAGGGTGATGTGTGGGGCCCCGCTAATGTTGTGGAATTATGTAAGATTTTGGTTAGAAAATATTGATTAGAAGATCCAAGTTGAAAGCGACTCATTACCAACTTTTACTATTATTAATCTATGCAAAGTCCAATTGAATAGTACGAGGCTAGCACACTAATCAAAGAAGAATAGTACGAGGCTAGCACACTAATCAAAGAAATGCAAGAGTTTTTGTAAGACATGAATAGGCTAATGTATGTTTATTGATGTAGGGAGCATCTTCATTTTATTTTATTTATGTTATTATCATCTCAATCAAGATGACAAGAATTGTTAAAGAAATTATGACAACATAGTATTATAATCATGTAAAATTATTTATCAAAATTTAATTTATAGATTGGTATGTGGAGAGGAGAAAATTGTTTGATTCACACTTGTTTTTATTTGTTTTATGTTTACATTGGTCTTGTTTTTAGATGTGTCATTTTGATGTTTAGTTTAGGACACTTTTACATATAAAATGACAAAATTCAACAAATTTCTTACTTTTAAACTAGTTTAACCTAATTGAGATGGACCCAACACAATTCTTACTAGTTTTATCGCCTAAGACTAAATTACAAGTGTGCTCATGTGCCCTAGATAGAATGGCATAGACAATTGTGTCCACCTTATTCAAAAATTATTTCACCTTGTCTTGTGCTAACTCCCTCTAAAAAGAGGATTATTGCACCCATTGTCTTGTATGCAAAAGCATGTGAATTTTCCACATAAGATATCATATTTAAAAATAAGTCTTAGGGCACCAATCAATCATTATAGATCAATACAAGATACCAAAAATCTAGGGAGCATTTAAGAGAACTAATCAAACATCAGGGAGCATAAAATCATATAAAAAATTCTACATTTTTCTTGCCAATACTCTACTTGGCATATTGTATCTTGCATGCCTTTACTATTTTCAATTCTCATGAAAATAAAATAAGTGTGAACAAGGCTTAAGGAAGTCCAAAACTTCCATCATAGCACAACACCCTCCTAGAGGCGTTCATCAGCACTACTTTGATGCAAACACATATATTGAAGTAGGAGCGCAAAATTTTAAGGTAGGGAATAGTCATGATAAAATTGTGGTGGGAAGGATATAATCACATAAGATTGGGACAAAGTCACATAAGATCTTGTTTGGTAGTAAAGTATAATTCACAAACACAGTTAAATAAGTCATACTCTACATGTCACTTTTAGAGCTTATAATTGATCATTGAACACTATTACCCAATCCAAATCAGTATCAACTTTTACCAGTGTCAACAACAAAGACATTATAATTCTCTAATTACCTTTTTAATTTCTTAGAGTAAACTCATTGTATTTATTAAGTTTGAACTATATTGATTATTATATTTTTTGGACCTAGAAATTTATACTTGTGGGGACTAT
Organism: Sequoia sempervirens; assembly: GCA_007258455.2. Classification (NCBI taxonomy): domain Eukaryota; kingdom Viridiplantae; phylum Streptophyta; class Pinopsida; order Cupressales; family Cupressaceae; genus Sequoia; species Sequoia sempervirens. The sequence continues at coordinate 70,532 of VDFB02346569.1, forward strand.
TAGGGTTCACTTAGTTTCTCCAAATTTTAGTGAATCCCTCCTTGCCAAAGCCTTCTATCTTTATTCATAGAGTTTGAATCTTTTCCTTATTTTTGATTTTATGACCTCATTTTTATTTGATTTTTTAATTTTTGATTTTAAATCTAAAAAAATAGTTGTGTTTATATTGCTCCCCTTCTTTTAATTAATCAATTATATATATGAAAACATAAACCAAAATATAATCTTCCATTTAAAAATTCTAAATTAAATATAACCAAGACCATGCATCAAGTTGAAATTCCTACCATAAAAAATCTAAATACAACAATGTACTCAAATAATGAAGATTCCTTTGACCATAGAGCATATTTTGGTATAATGTATAAACTTAAGAATATTTATAATACAATTCAAATGTTTAAGGATATTTTTTCCAACCTTTATAATTCCAATCCTTTCGACACACATAATTCCCTCTATTGTATGATTATACCTAATTCTTATGGAATAAAGTAATTAAAAACTTTGGTCAAAAGATGAATTCCTCTTTTCTTTATGATACATCTCTCCCTCCACATTCACAAGTCTTCTCTTTCATTGTTTATTCCCAAAGTCCATCACCCATTTTCTCCTTTTGATATTATGTAATTCCCATAAAGCACCCACAAAATATAGCTAATATTTTTTTAATACATGTAGCTAGGAAGATGTGCAATGACCATTGGGTGTCATTGTTGAGTATGAGTGGCACTTGATACTAACCAAGACAAGGCTAGAGTTTTGAAGGTGAATGAGAGGAATAGTAAAAGAATGATATGATAACATGTAGCAATGTCTAAAGATGTGGAAAATAAAAGATAATCCTTGTAGGAAGGATTTATGGATAACATTCATCTTCATGTAACAACTTAACTCATGATGCAAAGGTGACTTATTTAATCATCTAGCTAGCACACAATTTATTAGGTCAAAAAATTATTTAAAAGTCAAGTTGAATTCTTGTGTGTGTATGTGTTTATATATATAATTATGATAAGCTAGTAGAATATGGAAAAATAAGAAAAATGATATAAGATATCATATACATAAACACATAAATAATAGACTACACCTATTTATCATTTATGATATTATTATATTTTTATAATATATCATAATATTTTATAATATATAATAAAGTGTGTATTAAATTTTATATGAAATAAATAATATATTATCTTTTACCCTCTTAATTATAATCTCAATTTTTATAGAAGTTTCCAAATATCTTTAATAAATATTTAATATATAAAATTATGATATATTTTTTATAAATTATATATCTTAATTAATAATATTATATTATAAGAGCACACACAAGTAGCAGAGTTGGATTGGGTTGTGGGTTTGCTCCCCACATATTTCAGGTTCGAATCTAAGGCCTGAGCTTACCTTCAATGCACGTGGTTTATGGGCTATTGTATGCATCCTTAGGGGACTAGTCTCACCTTAGCTCACCTTGTAAAGGGAACACATTGGGCTGAGTTGCGGGAACACCCCTAGGTTATATATATAAAAAATAAAGAGAATTTGATATGATTTATTAAATATAGTAAAATATATGAATTAATATGGTTATAAAAATCTAAAAAATTTAACCTTTATGAATTTAATATAAATTCTAAATTATAATCTAGTTCAAAAAAATTATGTTATTTAGTGATTAGATGAATCATCTAAATCCATCATTAGTTGGGTGTGTTGCATGGTAATGCATATTGTTTGTAAATCCTTCCTACCAACTTGTTCTTTTCTTACAATATCTTTCAACATCGCTATTTGTTATTATCACATTCCTTTACCATGCCCCAAATTCACCTTCACAACACTTTATCTTTCTTTGACTACTATGAAGTTTCACTCACACACAATAGTGACACTTGGTGCTTGTTGCACCACAACTCTCTAGTTGTATACATTTAAAAAAGTGTTAGCTATATTTTTATGGATTTTATTTCAACGTTTAATGAAAATTACAAATTCCACTTTTCAAACATGCTACCCCTTCTAGCTCCCAAGTTATCATTACTCCCTTTCTAGTTCTATTGGAATGTGCTAACTATATAAGCAGGTTAATCATTCAAAGAAAGGGAAACGATAAAGACACCATATACATAAATAATATACTACACCTAATCAATAAATTATTTTATTATATAATATAATATGTAATAATAATGTGTGTTTATTAAATTTTATAAGCAATAAATGATATATTATCTTGTCCTCTCTTAATTAGAATCTCAAATTTTATGAAGGTTTTCATGTCTTATATTTATATATATTTAATATATAAATTATGATATAAAAAAAATAAAAATGTATTAATATATATTATATATCTTAATTAATAATATTGTATGATAAATAAATATTGATATAATTAGTTATATTAAATATAATAAAATATGAACTAATGTGGTTAAATATAAATTTAAAAAATTGAATTCTTAGGAATTTAACTTGAATTAGATAAATTAAATCTAATCTAAAAAAAAAGGGCTATTATGGTGATTGGATGAATCACCTTTCCATCATGAATTAGTTGCACTACATGGGAATGCATGCCACTTGTAAATTCTTCCCATCAACTTATTCTCTTATTTCCACCTCTTTCAACATTGATACCAGATCTTCACATCATTATTTTAAACCAACCCCCTTAGTTACTTCTATCCCTCATTTCTTATCTAATTTGTTTACCCTCATCACATCTTCTATCTTCTCTTGTACATAGTTTCACTACAATTTTATTATTATTTTCATCTTCTTTTTACATTACAACTAGTCTTCTTTTTCAGTAATTTATTCTCTTAATTGTATGCTTGTTTGTGTAATTTTCTCTCCTTCACATTTTTAATTAATTAAGTTTCTTGGTTTTCATGCTTTCCAAACTCCTTGGCATTCCATGCTTTGAGTTGCTTCTGCAATCCTATATTCTTTAATTCCTCACATTGAACATAGATCACAAAGTATGATCCAAGACATTGTTGTAAACAAAGCAAACACAATTCTTTACAAAAGCTTTTCTTATTCACTCACATGGACTATGAAGACTTTGAGTTCATTATTGGCCAAACTATTTGTTGTCATTATAAGAAATATGTAAGGCATTAAAATGATAGATACATGCTTGAATGCACACATTACTACAACATGGCTTTCTTATGTCTTCATGAAAGATTTATCACGATGTTTGTGTCCATCCTACTTTACAGAGTCTCCAACATCTCATATGCCACCCTCATCTATTTTTTCTTCTTAAAACCATTGTAACTATACTTGTTATCGACATCATTATATGTTAAAATAGCATTCCCCAATATTACTGTGGTAGAAACTTAAGAAATAAATTATACCGATGTCAATGACCAAGGTAACTCAATGGGATTCAACATTACAGGTAATATAAAATTGTCCAGAAAATAAGGTGTTCCTAAAGCATCCCCCCATAAAAGAAAACAACTTTAGAACTTAATTTAAGTAAAATGTAAAAGGCGAGTTTATCCCCAAAGTAAGTCAATGGGATTCAACATTACAAGGAATATAAAATTGCCCAGAAAATAAGGTGTACATATTGCATCCCCCCATAAAATAAAACAACTTTAGAACTCAAAAAGTAAAATGTAAAAGGTGAGTTTATCAAGAAAAGCTAAACCCAACAACCCTCGGGTATAAGGAAAATAAGATGTCCAAGTTGAAGCATATTCACTAGTGTCTGCCAAGACATTAATTGTCCTCCATACAAACTCTAATAATTTTATTACTAGAAATGTTGTATGCCTTAACACAACATTGTAATTAGGTAAACAAGTCCTATGTATAGAGCTTATTGTGTATAAGCTCGTGTTTTTTGTAATCTCATCCTATTAATTGTATTGTGTACAAGAGTGGATTTTTTATAAATGAGAAATTTATATTGTAAAAGGTAACATTAAAAAAAGTTCCAAAGCTTTGTGCAAGCCTTAGAGGGAAAAAGGCAATGCTATTAAGTTACAAAAACCTACAAACATCAGATATACTACATAATAATTAGGAGATAGACCTAAAA
>VDFB02346570.1:0-20789 GCA_007258455.2 Sequoia sempervirens
CTGTTCCTTGAAGCACTCGCGTGATATACATAAGGAAGGCGTCATTGGTTATCTTAAAATTGTCCCTGTAATGTAGCTGGAGCTGCGGGTAACAATCATATGCTTTGAGCTGATCTTTTCGAAGTCCAACTTCCCCTTTGCAAATCAGTCCTCTACACTTAGTGAATCGTGCCAAGATATAAACCACGTAGGAACTCATATAGAAGGTTTTGGTTTTCTCCAAGTTTCTCAACTGGAAATCGATGTTATCACTTATTAACTTTGCCCAATTTATTGCTTCCATTCCCAATACGACCTCCTCCACATATGAAAACATCCATACTTCGAAGAAAGCTCCTTGAGAAGTTCCCATAATCCTGTTCAGCATATGAATCATGTCACTGTATTCTGATTTGAAATCTGTGCAAATTAATCTTTTGGCAACTTGGAGCGATGTCTTTTGGGTTCCTTGATCCAGTTAGCATTAACTATGTCCATACAGGATTCTTTGGCTTGATCGAACATGGCCTGTGATTCCCTTCGAGTCCTGTTCAGCATTTTTTGACAATGGGGAATACCATATACTTCTTTTACTGAATCCTCCGTGAAGTATGCCAAGGTGATCCCATTAGGTGTTTTAATGGATCTAGTCTGTGGATTATATCTTCTGGCACATTCAACCATTAACTCACTGCACTGAACTGCAGGTGGAAATCCTGCTGCTTGATGAAGTCCGGACTTAACGATGTTAGTGGCAATAGGCGTGGGCATTTCGTTCTGAGCGCCAAACATCCTTCTCTTGTGTTGAATTGCATTGAATTGTTCAAAGTTGGTATCTGCTACCTTCCTCCATTTCGAGGATAATTGGGATTCTGGATAAAATTCTTTGAGGACTTCCTTTACTTGAGCTTTTCTGACTGCACCTCCCACGTTCCTTGGATAAGACATTGTGTGCCGCCGCGGTTTGGTAATCAAAATGAAAGAGAAAAATCCAACTCTATGTTCTGGAATCCAAAAACTCCTTGCAGCTGTTTGGGAAAAAACATCCTTAGCTTGAGAGGGCTTGCCTCTGAGAAAATTCGACTTTTGCAATTAATGGAAAATAAGCTCACAAGATCATCTTTTATAATAAAATCTTTCCATATTGGTTTAGGTCGACCTCTTCTTCCATTGGGTATCTTTGCTTTAAAACGAGAAAAGCAATCTTATCTCTTCTTGATTTTTTGACTTTTCAAACAAGGCGTCCCTTTTGGCTTGACAACTAAGTTTCATTTTAAAATAAAACTTAGGTTATTTATTCTTTTTTGCCTTTTAGTAAAATTCGACCCTCAAGTGGACTAATCCACTTTTCAACTGGATTTTCTTTCACCAAGGTGATTTTGCCTTAGAAAAATTTTCGATTCTCTCTTTGAAGATTTCGACTTTCAACTGGAATTTTCTCCTTCCTAACTAGAATTTCGCTTCATCTTGAAGTTCCTAAAGTCCAGTTCGAAATTTCACTTGCCTTAGTTGATTTTCATAATTGTCCAACTGGAATTTCGAATTTTCCAACTGGATTTCCTTGTACAAGGCGGATTTTCTCAAATAGACGAATTTTAGTTGGATTTTCCAAGATTTCTCTTTGATGAATGGATTTCTCAAGTGGACTTTTTGAAGATTTAACTGGATTTTGCAAATGGCGCACCTCTCCATACTTAGGCGAATTCTATCATGATTTTCTTGCTTTTTAACTTGATTTTTGAACGATTTTCCCTTGAAGGCGCAATTTTTTTCAATTGATTTTTAGCCTTTGCATGCGCCTTTTCTTGCTTTTCTCACTTTTGCATGTGCTTTTCTCATGATTTGCATGCGCTTTCTCATGATTTTTTCGATTTTTCAAGACCTCTGCTTGATTTTTGCCTGCTTTTTAATTCCAAAAGTGGAAACTTTCGACTCCACTGCCAGTGACACCTAGCACTTTCTAAAAATAGAAACTTACTAAAAATAGAAAAAAGCAAAAAACAACTTTCTAAAAATAGTAAATTCCAGATTGGTCCAGAAATGCAAAGCGAGAAAAACAAAAACAAAAGCGGAATCCCTAAAAGAAATGGGAAGTGTAATTGGCCATGACGATCCCCTGCGTCCTGCGGTTCTTCAGCACTTCTATGATGTTTCGTTGAGTTTAAAACCGAAACTCCCAACTTAGCTTTCGAGGGTGATGACTCCGACTTTTGACATAAGAAATTCCAGGCGTGAGGGCCTGAAATTTGCTACTCAAAGGCTAAACCCTAAGAACAAACCAGTGAAGGTCCCATTTCATGATGGAAGTGATGTGTGAAAAAAGGTCTAGCAGTCATACGCCAAAAAATCGCAATTGCAGCTCAAATATGCAAAAATAATGAGTCGCGAGGATCCATGAAATTTGAGGAGCGATGTGAAAAGCGTGATTTCTAATACAGAAGGTTGGTTTCTCAACAAATTGCAATTTGCTTACGACAAAAAATCGTGATTTCACGATGCAAGGTTGTGATTTCTCCAACAAATGCAATTTGCTTGACAAAAAATTGTGATTTCTTGATGAAAATAGAGACTCGTGATTTTCACTTTGGAAACCCTTGCAAATTTCCTTGAAATCTTCCATGAAAATCTACTTCAAAATCGACCTCGGAGAAACCCTCAGATTTTCAAAATGCATTCACAAAATATTCTTAAAATTTCTTGATTTTTTTTTAAATCGGCCAAAAAAACTTTACGAACTTTTATAAAAAAATCCGTCAAAAACATCTAAGAAATTTCTAAAAATTCCTTAAGAAAACAACGAATTTTTATTACTAATAAATCCACCAAAAAAAGTTTGAGCCTAAGCTCCAATACCATGAAATGATAGTTGATATTTAATATTCATTATTCTAGATTTACAAAAGGAGAGGAATACTCCTTATATAGAAAATTACAAGACGATGTTTGTAAAAAGAAACAATCGTTAACTGAAACAAACTAAAGCAATTAATTGAAAGATGCTAAAACAACCTAAAGCATAAACAGAAGAAGTTACTAAAAGCTAACTAAGTTAACTAAAAGTAAACTATCGACTAACTAAAGCTAAGATGACCATTAAATATTACAATTAATACTTTAATAATCCTTGATTCTTGATTGCCTATCATGCATTTCTCCCAATAAAAAGATTCAAAGTGGTTGTACATAGTGAAGCATACAACAATTGGGGGCATAGAGAAGTCCGGGGCCAGATTTGTTGAGCATGGATTTTGTTGGCCTGCACCTAATTTTATGACTAAATCTGTTATTTATGTTGATGTTGTGTCATTTTGTTTCCCAAATTTCTTTCACAAGTCAATTTTTGTTGTGTTTGCTCGCTCTCACTTCTAAAAAAGTGTTATCCTTCACTTGTGGTTTTGTTTGGTGAACTATTCTATTGTCTCTACTTACTTCAGTGATCTTGTGGCAATGTATTTTGTGTTGCGATGCTCCCTATTGACTTGTGGTGACTCCCTATCCCTAGTTCTTGATCGTTGTCAATAACACATGCATCCCTAATCTTGTTATTTTCACCGCAAGGGAAAAGTACTCCAACTACCTATCTCATTTGTTCTTCTTGCAATAGATCCTTCTACATGCGACGGTTCCTCTTGACCTACAATAGTCACAAGTGCCATTACAAGTGTATTCCATGTTGTGGCAGCCTTCTTTTGGTTTTCCTTATCTCTTGTAACGATGGAGTTGAGTTAGCTTGGTCCTATGATTTTGTGATGGTTAGATTTTAAGAACTCGGGTGTGTCACATCCTCATGTGCTTGTCCAACAATGTGCTAATGCGATGTCAAGTAGGCTATCTATGGTGGTTATGGTGAAGTCTGCCCCTTTTGTAGTGGACTTGTCATCTAGTCCCTTGCAAAGGTGGTAGTTGTTCTTGTTCAATTTGTGGGGGCAATCTTCTTGCAAAGTAGGTGTTGTACCCATGGTTGTGTTTGTTTGCCCTTGCAGTGTATTCCTTGCCCATGGTGATCACTTCTCGATTGGTTGTGTTTCATGAAGATATGGTGGTTAGTGTGGTACTTGATCTCTTATGCTATGGCCAACTTCGTGGGTTGTTGCCAATCTTCTCAATAGCGACATTGTTCCTGAAGGCCATTATGAAGATTTACAACAATGATATTTGACCCAATGGTTTGTCTTGAGCCCTGTGCATGGTCATGGCAAGGTTTCTTTATTCATTTGTTCTTCCTCAACCTAGTGGTGCATTGATGACTAGTGCGCCTAGTGATTTCTCATGCAGCTTTCATAGTTACACACTTTGTTGAGGTGTCCTTGGTCCCTATCAATTGTGAGGGCACGGCCTACGCATCCTACTAAATCCCAAGCAGGTTTCTCCTCTCTAGGACATCAGTCTTTTAACAGGGTGTGTATGCACCATGTAGGTGACTTGAATCTCCATCCAAGATCCATGATAGCCAAATGCTATATTTTTGCAGTTTGGAGGTGGTAAATGGTTGGTCATTGGCACGGTTGCAAAATAGAGAGAAGAGAAAGTTGCAGATGTTTGTCTTCTAATTTTTCAGTAAGTTGAGAGTTTGGTATTGAATATGAATGTTTGGTCTTCATTATCCACGTGTTTCATTGCTAGTGTATCACTTGAAGGAATGAATCTAACATACAGCCTGTAACTAGTTGAATGTCCCCATGACCATTTTGTAGTCTTCTAACAGTCTCATCCATCCTCTCGGTCGCATCTATTAATATGAATGTTGTCTTTGACTGGTTTGTCAACTAGGAGGCTACAAAACTCCTTGCAACGGATTGTGTAAGGCATCATATCAGAGTTGCCTAGGAAGTTATAAGTTTATTAATGGATTATCAAGATATTTTCATTTTGGTTATTCTGCAACATCATCTACTAACAATCTATCTGTATAAAGCCTAGCTCATGTGCATGGTTTTGTTGTCATGTTCTTTAAGGTGACATCTTTTGGTTTGCTCGTGTAATTTTTTTGGTCATGGAATTTAGACTTTGCTGCCCATACAAGATAAAGGCACTCATCTGCTATATGTTCAAGCAGTTATTTTCTGGTCGCTTCAAAGCTTTCTAGTTATATTTACACAATCTACTTCTTTCCTGCATTGTGTCTTAAGCACAAGTAGCACCAAACAACCTAGGACCAAAAAATAGACTATAAAATCAAATGATTGTATAATATGAAACAATTGTGCAGTTCATTACTTCTGGAATCTGCAACTCCCAGTTCATTGTGACTTCTTACTGCACTGAATTTCAGGAACATTATGATCCTTGTCTCTCCATTCCTCTTGTGTCTTTTAAGTTTAAGTACATATTTGCAGCAACAGAACTGCATCTGCATACAACATTCTCTAAATCATCACTTATTAAATATAATATTTCATACTTCTCTTCTATTATCCTAAGAAGTCACAATAACACATTGAGAACAAACAATTTGTCTTGAAAATGCCACTTGCAAAACCAATTACATAGCAGCAAAACTACAACAATCAATGTCTATGCTATCTTCTGTTTGGCATTTTTCCAGTGAGCATCATCACCCAGGATACCATCGCATCTACCAACCACGGGAACCAACATCCTGTCCCATGCCTTTTATGGAGATTGACATCAAAGATACACATTCAGTCAATAGGACACCCAGGTTCTCATCTATAACAAAACATTAGCAAGGCGCAAGGCGCATTGGTGTCAATACTAGAGTTGATAACATCATTTATTAGCCAATAGGCTACATATAGTGTGAGATTTGAGCCTGAAACAAGTCTCACACCTGTAAACCACTGTTGAGTCATTGGAAAACAAGTTTTAGCTGCCATTTAATGGTAAAAGCCTCCAAAATCTCACTTATCACATAAAAGCCAGATAAATATTGATGTAACAACTGGATGGGAACATTTTATTTCCATATGCAGTGTTTTTTGTCAATTTGATGGCAACTTTCTTTTTTCATTTGCATTGCTTTATGTTTTAAATCTGTATGCAAATATTTCATAATCAGATAATATTTAATTTCTTTGAGGAAAAAAACTAGATTTGTCTAAGTTTATTTCATTCATTTATTTAGCATTTATTATTTATTGTTTAATCCAGCCACATGCAACTAAAATTTGCATGCACAAACACGTACTCTCTAACATATTAACATACATATAGTTTTCTATCGGCGTAATCCTTGAACCTCCTTTAGGTGCAAGTGCTAGTCTTATTATATGTCAAATTAACTGCATCAAATTAAAGATACCACTCTAGGACACTAACAACAATTGGACTTGTTTCAGTCAAACTCCACTGTATTACTTTCTTTGACAAAGAAAAGGAATGCATTATCATGAGGCATGCTTAACAAAAATGAAAAAAATACAATGCTTCAATATGAAAAAACATTTAAAACATAAAAATTTCCAACAGGTCAAGGATATGTTTATCGGCTATATTCCACAGAGTCTCAGGACGAGGGGACCAAGGGCCTAGATTTGGGGGCGTGTTGATGCGTGTTTGTGACACACCAAACACCTAGAATAAAAGAATGCCCAAAGGCAGCTCTATCCTCTCTTGAAAAATTACCTCTTATGCTAAGATTGCTAGAAAGGTCATATGGTAATTCCAATGTTCCGTTTTGGGGGATGGACAAGCTCAATGGATGATGTGATATGCTGATTTCACAAAGGGACCTGAAATAATGAACTTACTCAAAGTAGGGATTTGGATTGATGTAACGTTGAATGCTCTTATATTTTTGGGATTTTCAGTTTAGAATAAAATGAAAAAGGGGATGAGGGTAAAGGAACTAGATTTATGCAAAACTATTCCTACGAACTTAAGAGACAAATGTTGGATAGTGAAATTTAAACCAATCTTTGCTTCGCCAAGCACAGTACTACAACTAGACAAAGACGGTGCAATCTTCAAAGGGTTTACGAAAGATATCCTATTACACTATATCACCATCAATTCGACCAATGCATATAGGTAATAGAATTCAAGTTAAGCAGTTTTAATGTTCAGACTAACCTTGCACATCAAATTGAAAATCATCCAATTGAAAAAGGTATGAACTAATTCCACTATTTCCAACACTATCAATCTTTCATTCATCTAAAATACTTGAAAGCAAATTTACTCTATTTGAAGAAGTCAATGAAACCATGCGGGCTCATAAAAATAACAAATGCTCAACTCTGAATCCACTTATTATTTAAACAGCAATAGTTGCAACAATTTCATAAGTCTCTCCCTGAATAAATGAAATGAGTGGGGTTTATATAGGCACCCCAATTACAAAGCAACGGCCAAGATTAAATTTGAGATCAATGGCCAAGATTAAATTTGATAAACCCTAACCCTAAAAGCATAACCAACTCAAAGGACACATGGCGCAAGCAGAACAAGCCACTTGGAGTATGGAAAATGATGACACCTTGCACATCATTCGAGCAAGTGGGAATCCAGAATGCAATTCCCTTTGGATCGCTCCCTAGCTGCAAATGCAAGAAATTTAGCTAACACAGAATCAAGTTCCTCCATTGAGATACTCGGCACAGAATCCAGTTGCACTCCGATCACGTCCAAGGTTTCCAGGCATTGAGTGAAAGTACCTTCCCACCTATCCTCCTGCTTCTGAAAGTTATCCATGAAGGTCAAAAGGGAAGACATATCATCAAGCTGATTCTCTGTAATAACCTGCACTTCCTTGAAGTAAATGTTCATCACACTTTTCTTCAGTCCTTCTAAATCTAAGCCATTTGCATCATGATGCTCTTGTCCTGTTAATCCTTCAAGAGAAGTGAGGATTTTGAACTGAATTTTCTCAACTGCGCTCCGTATAGCAGCACATTCTTCCTTCATTCCGTCATATGTCTTCTTTTTAGCCAATAAGGAATGATACCACCTGCTGAAATCATATGAGGCTCCTTCTTCGATAACACCTTCCTGGATCAATATTTGCAAGGAAACTTCCTTTAGAACCCTCAAACGAGGTATCACTTTGTCCTGTACGTACTGGAAATCTTCCCAATTGTCCTCAACTTGACTAACTTCAGTTATAAGCAAGGCAGATCTGTCATAAGTTTGGGCGCACTTCTCTAAGAATTGCTCCATCTGTTTTGAAATATTGGTCACCCAACTCTTGGTTGCTTGACTCGTGATCCTCATAGCTTCAAGAACATCAACGGATTTTGGAGTAAGAGATGACGGTGGAATAAAAGCTGCATTTTCTTGGCGCAAAGGGGCTGTTAGCTGCTGAATGAACTCCATCAGCCTTAGATTTTCTAACTCCAACCTTTCTTTCTTCTCCTCTGTTTTGTCGAACTTCTCCTTGATGGCTTTGGAAGTGTCTGCCAACTCATGGAAATCTTGATCTATCGTGGTTGGCCCAATGTCCAACGTTGTAACCTCGTAATCCATAGGAGTAATCTGATCCTTTGGCTTATCAATTTTCGGGACTGCCACCTGTAAGATCCTGGATCCTGCATCATTCCTGGTAATCTGAGAATACTTCTTAGGCTTCTTTGGCGTTTTAGCTTTGCCAATTCTCTCTAGGAAGTCTTGCATGCTCTCAACTGGTTGAACTTCATCCAGTGGTCTGGACTTCTTCATCAAACTTTCGGTCAACCAATCTGGGATAGTGGATAATTCCATCCCATCTTCTAACTGAACATCATCATTAATTCCTTTTAGAGCAGAAATTACCTCATCTCCTAGCTCTTCATTGTTCTCAAGGATCTCAGTATCTCCTGCACCTTCAATCATCAAAGTATCATCCCCTTCCAAACACTCAATGAAGGTTTGTTCTTGGAGAGAATCTAACTGTTCTAACTCTTGAAACTGGATTTCTTGCTCATAGCTTGGCTCGATATCAACAATGGATACCTTTTCAATTACTCCAACTGACAAAGTACTTGAAGATGATGGATTTTCAGTCACTTTTTGTTTCTTACTTTCCAATTCTCCGCCAGCTGATTCTTTTTCCTCTATGTGAAGGTTTTCACTCACCACCTTCCTCTTGCTAGGATATGAAGGTTCATCAAGATTTTCGCCAATTGCTTCACCCTGACTTTCCTTATTGCTCAATGTGGCATAAGTAAGAGAAATTCCTTCCTTCCTCAACTTGCTGATCTGACCATCAACCCATTCCCTTGAGTAAGCAAAAATGTCCTTCATCAATGTGTTTAAATCGGTCAACTCAGGTTGTGTCCAGTTAGGCAATAGGATAGGCTTATCTTTTTATTGTTCAAACTGAGGATGAATGTAGTCCCCGTTGTCTTTTACTTGGTCGGGTATAGGGAACAAGTCACACCTTTTTACAAGTTCAATTGGAATTCTCGACCAAGTCTTCTTCCTGACTCCATACTCGTCCACCAAGTTAGACCAATAATCCTCGATCTGCATAACTTGAAGGGACTTCTTCCCGTGAACTCTTAGGTATGGATCATAATCGGACCTTGGATTATAAGTGCTGAATTTATAAAATTGCGACTCTACCCCTGCTGTTTTGGCTGATTGTAATGAGGGGCAGACTTCTAGCATTTTTCCAATTGCAACTGGAAAATCCACTCCTTGTTTGTTCTTCTTCGCCTGAATGGAGTCTACACATGCTAGTTGCCTTGCAACTTCAAGCATAACAATTTTGTCTGTTGGATACCGAGGAAGTCTATACGGAGCATCTGAGAATCCATGAATTCTTATATAAGTAAATGTCGGAAACTGGATAAACCAAGATCCAAACTTGTCAAGCATCACCATAGCTTCTTTAGATAGCCTCCTCTGCACTGTGCCTTGAAGAACTCGCGTGATATACATAAGGAAGGCGTCATTTGTTATCTTGAAATTGTCCCTGTAATGTAGCTGGAGCTGCGGGTAACAATCATATGATTTGAGTTGATCTTTCCGAAGTCCAACTTCGCCTTTACAAATCAGTCCTCTATACTTGGTGAACCGTGCCAAAATATAAACCACATAAGAACTCATGTAGAAGGTTTTGGTCTTCTCCAGGCTTCTCAACTGGAAATCGATATTATCACTTATTAACTTAGCCCAATTTATAGCCTCCATTCCCAATACGATCTCCTCCACATACGAAAACATCCATACTTCAAAGAAGGCTCCTTGAGAAGTTCCCATAATCCTGTTTAACATATGAATCATATCACTGTATTCTATTTTAAAATCCGTGCAAATTAATCTCTTTGGCAACTTGGAGCGATGTCTTTTGGGTTCCTTGATCCAGTTAGAATTGACTATGTCCATACAGGATTCCTTGGCTTGATCGAACATGGCCTGTGATTCCTGTTGAGTCCTGTTCAACATTTTTCGGCGATGGGGAATACCAAATACTTCCCTGACTGAATCCTCTGTAAAGTATGCTAAGGTGATCCCATTGGGTGTTTTTATGGATCTTGTTTGAGGATTGTACCTTCTAGGCACACTCAACCATTAACTCACTGCACTGAACTGCAGGTGGAAATCCTGCTGCTTGATGAAGTCCAGACTTAACAATATTTGTGGCAATAGGCGTAGGCATTTCGTTCTGTGTGCCAAACATCCTTCTCTTGTGTTGAATTGCATTAAACTGTTCAAAGTTTGTATCTGCCACTTTCTTCCACTTTGAGGATAACTGGGATTCTGGGTAAAATTCTTTCAGGACTTCCTTGACTTGAGCTTTCCTGACTCCACCTCCCACGTTCTTTGGAGAAGACATTGCGCCTGTAAGAAGCTCGAAGTTAGAAAATTTTAATAAGTTTGTAAAAAAAGGCGATTTCCTGGCTGGAGAAAAGTTAAAAAAATAATTTAAAATCCAGAACTTGATTAAAGGCTGTGTAAAGAATAAATTCTTGATGAAAATTGATCCGCCTTCATTGTTTTCAAAGAGCATTCATGGAAATTTAAATAATTTTCTGGATTTTTAAGACTTTTACTGAAGTTTTCTCCAATCTTCAATGAAAAAATCCTATCCCTTTCAAAATCGCCAATGATAACCTTGCAGTTGCTTGAAGAAAATCTGGAAATGAAGAGGAAAAATCCAATTCTATGTTCTGGAATTTAAGAAATCCGCTTGCAGCTGAAAAAGACGTCTTTCTCTTGAGAGAGCTCTGCCTGTAAAAAATTCGACTTTGCAAATAATGAAAATAAGCTCACAAGACTATCTTTTATAATAAAAACCTTCCCAAATTGGCTCAAGTCGACTTCTTCTTCTCATTGGGTATTTTTTGCTTTAAAAACGAAAAAGCAATCTTATCGTGATCTTTGACTTTTCAAACAAGGCGTCCCTTTTGGCTTGATAATTAAGTTTCAAAATAAAACCTAAGTTATTTCTTTTATTTTTGCCTTTAGCAAAATTCGACCCTCAAGTGGACTTTTTCACTTTTCAACTGGAATTTTCACTTACCAAAGTGATTTTGCCTTAGAAAATTTTCGATTCTTCCTTGAAAAATTCGACTTTCAACTGGATTTTTCCACTTCCCAACTGGAATTTCACTTCAACTTAAATTTCCTAAAGTCCAGTTCAAAAATTTCTCTTGCCTTAGTTGATTTTCACTTTGCCCAACTGGAATTTCGAACTCTCCAACTGGATTTCCTTGTAGAAGGCGAATTTTCTCAAATAGATGAATTTTAATTGGATTTTCTCTTTGATCAATGGATTCCCCAACTGGATTTTTTGAAGATTCAACTGGATTTTCCTGATGGCGTACCTCTTCCAGACTTAGGCGCATTTTATCATGATTTGCTTGCTTTTTATTTGATTTTTCAATGATTTTCTCTCAAAGGCGTGATTTTGTCCAGTTGATTTTTTAACTTTGCATGTGCTTTTTTCTCTGCTTTTCTCATCTTGCATGCGCCTTTTCTCTGCTTTTCTCATGATTTTTCACGATTTTTAAGACCTCTGCTTGATTTTTGCTTGCTTTTTAGTTCTAAAAGTGGAAACTTTCGACTCCACTGCTAGTGACACCTAGCACTTTCTAAAAATAGAAACTTACTAAAAATAGAAAAAAGCAAAAAGCAACTTTCTAAAAATAGTAAATTCCAGATTGGTCCAGAAATGCCAAAAACGAAAAAAGCAAAAAAGCAAAAAAGCAGAATCCCTAAAAAATAGGAAGTGTCAGAATTGAGCGAAAGCACAGGCGATCCTCGTCTGCAGGGTCTTCTAGCACTTCTATGATGCTTACGTTCAGTTTCAGGCTCAAACTCCCAACTTGGCTCGGATGATGACTCCAGACTTTGACATGAAATTCCCAGATACCAGAGACTATGAAATTGCTACTCAAAGCTAAACCCTAAGAGCAAACCAGTGAGGGTCCCCATTTGCAATGGGGCGATGTGTGAAAAAGGTCACAACAAGCAATGGGATGGTGATAGGGTGGTGACGTGTGGGGGTTTGGGGGCAAAGCCCCCAATGGGATCAAGGGGCAATACACGCCATTTTCACAATTTTATAACCTTGTTTTCTACAACACCAAGTACTTACTATCTTTGAAACTTGAGAGTGATTTGGAATGAGTCTTAGATGCCTATTTATAATTTTTTTGTGAGTGCTTAGGTTTTGTTGGGCCCATAGATCATTAGGGTTAGGGTTTGTCGCACACAGATTGAAAACACTTTTTGATTTTTTTTTTAAATATTGACTTTTTCATTTTCCTGCCATGGGGGATGCCTAGAAGTCCCCTAGACATCTCGAAGACGTCCCGAAGCCCCCAAAGCAAGGGGTTGCCCCCAAAAACGTCCCCTCTTTGAGGAGGACATCACAAAAACACTGCCAGCTCAGCAGCGAAGGTGGTGGGACAACGAGGGGACATTTCACCCAGGTCCCCACATTCTGGAAACATTCCCGTCCCAGAAATGTGGGATTCGGGAGGTCACATTTCCAACATCACTTTCAGTAAGAAAAACATTTAAAATATAAAAAATGCCTACAAATTAAGAAACATTATACTTATACTCCACAAGCCCCCCTTATAAGATTTTGGAGGTCACATTTCCAACATCCTGCTGTGTCCCAATAAACATAACCTTTTCCTAGTTTCAAGTAGTGGGCAGGCGGGCGGGGGGGGTCGTCCCTATGGAACACTGTATGTAATACATCAACTCCACAATTCCCCACTAATAAGATTTTGGAGGTCACATTTCCAACATCACTTTCAGTAAGAAAAACATTTAAAATATAAAAAATGCCTACAAATTAAGAAACATTATACTTATACTCCACAAGCCCCCCTTATAAGATTTTGGAGGTGACATTTCCAGCATCCCGCTGTGTCCCAATAAACATAACCTTTTCCTAGTTTCAGGTAGCTTAGAACAAAGTTAGTGATTCACAAATTTTCCAAATATGTATGCTCAAGCCTATTAGATATGGGTATGAAGAAAATATCTTTAATTTAACATGATGTACTGTTTATCACCCAGGCCACCAAGAAATTCAAGAAAATATTGCAAAATTCTGAAAATACCGGTTACTGAGAAATTTCTGATTAATCATAAGACTTTTGCAATATTTTCATTTTTTGCTATATATGCCCTCTGCCCTGCAATTTACCATCGTTTTGCTTTTTCTCTTTTGAAACTGCAACACTGTCAATAACAACAGCCAAGGATCTGTGGTTCTACTTGCTTTGTTTTGAATCGGCGTTAGTTTTTAATCATATATTAGATAGCTAGTTTCAAACTAACTGTGAATTCCTATTTTTCTTATTTGGATATGTATCTTCAATTTCAAAATAGACTTTTGCTTGACTAGCACCTTCAGCTAGGTAGTTGTAATTGTCCCCTGCAAGCATGTGCTTTGACAGGATTTTTGTATTTTATAGCTTTTTTTTTATATTGAACTTTTCTTTATTAAAAATATAAATTTCCCTTTAAGCGCAGATTTTGGTTAACATCTAGGGATATGCCTTGGGATATTCATTCCTAATTTATTACATTGATTGTTTGACATTGTATGATAACATTCTGTGTATTTTTTGGCAATCAGGCGAGAAAACATATTCCTCAAATTGAGTAATGTATTCAAGAAATGGTGTCTTAGGGGATAGGCTTTCATTTCAACTACAACTTCTATCCCTATAAAGACGGCTCTCATTCTCATGTACAACAGCTCTTCTCATTCATTCAATCTTCATTGTTGTATCTTCTTGGAGTCTTTATTCTGTTGTTAATTCCATATTGCTCCATATGAAGGGCCTCAATTGATATCAGAAGCAAAATTCATCTTTCCTCCATATCCCACTTTAAAATTGTACTTTATAGGTTGACATTTGTATTTTGTAGTTTCTAATTGATTTTGAGGTTCAAACCTTTGAAGTCAAATTATGTACTATTGCACTATGCAATCTCGAAATTAATGAGAAAATTCCTGGTATACACTCTCCTTTACTTTCACTCTCTCACTCTCTATGCGATCAGCATGACTTTAAATATAAAACCATCAGTTATTTCTCCTTTTTGAATTTTTCTGCATTTTTGGGTTGCCAATTTTTTCCCAGAAATTGAACATATATTTATCTTTTGGTATGCGAAGAAATCCCCAAGAAGAATATTTGTTTTTATGGTATGAATTATAAGAATTAACACCACCATACCAGAACAGCTAGTGATACCAGCTCGAGACTGATGCGTCAAAGGGTAAAATTCAGGAAAAAGGCAAGGAACAGTGAACCAATTGCAGCATTTGGCAAAAGAAGACTAATCTCAAAGAGACTAATCAGATTTAGTCTCTAACAATAAGCTTTCCGTCAGTTGAGTTTTCCGTTTGCAAAATCCAGACCACGGTCACATTTCAGATAGATCTGAATTCAATCAAAGCAGTCTTGGCATTGGCTGTGATCTTTCATCAATAGTTCCCAACCTTGGACACGATTCAAACTTGGCAGACCCCAAATTTAAAAACTCCGAAAAAAATCAGCAACTTAAAAAAATACTTAAAATCAAAACTTGGTGTTCACAAGTTTCTCCTGCAGACTTGCCAAGTACTCACAAGTACTCGCTACAAGTTCGGTCCTGCAACTCACGAATTAAACCTGCGACAACTCATGTGGCAAAGAACATGGCGAGTACTAGGCAACTTGCCAAGTATTCTGCAAGTTTGCAATCTCTGATTTCATCAGCTTACCCAATCAAACATCATCTTTCCTGTAAAGTAAAAACAATTACACTGGTTTCAAGTTAGCAATCATCATAGTGCTTGCATGATAAGGGGACTGCTCTCTACTAACCACTGAAACTTCAAAGTTTTTTCCAAAATTTGTAGCTTCCTCAGAAGCAAAGGCATATGGCACTACGACTTTCAATTGTCCTGATTGATATTGGCTTTAATCATTTGGGTAAGTGTGTATTATCCAATGCCATAGAAAAACACCTACTCCAAGTCTCTACTAAAAAAAGTGCCTAGCTGGATTTGAGAATGTACTCATTTGGGCAAGTAGATCCTCCTTTCACAGAATTATTCCTAGCTTCCTCAGAAGTAAAGCCATGTGGCCTTGTGACTTTCAATTGTCCTACTCCTGACTATTTGTTGATTTCACTCATCTAGGGCGTCTTGTGTCCAGTAACATATAAAAAGGCACTACCCTAATTCTCTGCTATTTAAGTAGTGCCTAACTAGATTTGAGAATGTACCCACTTGGGTTAACAGGCCCTTCTTTCACCGTGTCCAAGAAGGATTCGCTTTGAAGCTCTATATGCTCAACCCTGCTGCACAAACAATTCACCTTAATAGCATATCTCAAAATATGTCGCTTAGCTGAATAGATAGATTCACAGAGCTAGTTGCAACAGCACTTTATTGACCAAGTTATTGTGCAGCCGAAAAAAGATTTGGGGACTTAATGTAAGTTAATATTGCACTTAGAGTTCGCCTTCCCCAAACAAAGATGCAGTATTATAGATATTCTATGCTCAAAACTGCTGCACTAGCAATTTATTAACACATAAAACTCAAAATATACCCACCCTTATGCTGAAATGAACAGCATATACAGAACCAGCCAGGAAATGCACCTCAGTGGCTATGTGAGTGTGGATAACAAGGGAGGTACCACATTTAGAGATCAGACCTGATGAGATTCAGGCCCTAATGTAAGCTAATAATGCATTTTAAGAAATCAATTCACCTATTCCAAAATAAATACACAAATTAGAAGTTCTATATGCTCAAATCAACTATAAAAGCAATCTGTCTTCATGACAAAATGCAAACTATGCACATTCCTTAGCTGAAACAAATAGCATTTGCCAAACCAGACACAAATGAACCTTTATGTTGCGTGCAGCCTAAATAAGATTTGTACACAGATCTATCAGCTAATGATGCAGCCACAGAGAAGCATTTCCTCAACCCCAAAAGAAATGAAAAAATTTAAGTTATAGGTAGGCTTGATTGTGGGGGAAACTCTATGGTTAAGTGTGCTTGATTGAGCCAGAATAATACTGAGATGGATGATCTCCCAAGCAGTTATAGTTGTGTGAGCATTACATAAATACAAAGAGTTTTAAGTGGACTATTTATGGTCAACAAGAGATGGGTTCTTGTGAACCACTACTCATAAAATGAGCAATCCATCTTTCGCAACTTAGCACAAGATATATTCACTGTTTAGTCGAAATTTAAAAGTTAACAGAATTAATCACCAATTTACCTCACTGGTCATGTGGATGTGCGACCTAATAAGAATTGGTCCCTCATAAGTCAATTAGCAATGCCTTTTGAAAGAATCAATTCATCTTCCCGCACAAAACAAAATCTAAATACTCAACCCTACTGTACAATGAATTCAGGTCCCGAACAAAACTCAAATTATGCCCATCCCTTCCGCTGGAATGAACATCATTTATAAAACCGGCCAAAAAAATGCATCTTATTTGTCATGTGGGTGGGAAGGTTTAACAAGATTTGGGCCTACTCCGACAAACACAGAGAAACAATTAAAAAAAATAAAAAATAAAAAACTACCAGCTTTCATAGATCCAATCTTACTTCTTAAAGATTGAACTTAAACAAACCCTACCATTCAGATACTAGGCCAATGAAATGTTTTTTTTAAAAGAGATGATTTTAAAAGAAAATCATACCTGCAGGTAAGTAGGCATTGCGCTTCCAGTAATATATATAAAAGCACCAGAGTCCTCCACTTACGAAATAAACAATAATCCCAGCAATGTAATTGCGCAGCCATGTCTGCAAAAATTTAGGCAATGGCGACCAAAGGTGCCTTGGCACAAGTGGGCCCAGCACCAGGCTATTATACCAATCTGTCTCTTCCACAAACATCTGCAAATATTCAGAGCTCCGCTTGCCATTTACGATCCAAAACTTCGCGTCAGATGAAGAAGCATTTACATTTACAGACTGAGATGCAGCCGAAAAATCCACAAAAGATAAGCTGAACACTACGAAAACAATGACAGCCAACTGAAATTTTTGAAATCCCATCATGATTAGCGATTTGGGTATTATCGAAATCAATCAAATCTGGAGAAAGTACAAGGTGAATTTAAGCAGCATGAGGACGTGGCTTCTAGTCATATAGAACAGTAACCATAGTATCTATTTATCCAAGATCAACCAGCCACAGGATATGTCTAAACCAGGAGGTTTTTAAGTTCAAAACAGCATCCTGCCGCACTATAAAATATAACTATAAACTATATGGTTATTTTTAGTTTTGTCCATGATAAACGACTAAGATATTAAAATGGCTGGGCTGTGCGGAAATTTCTGTTTAGATTCAAGGATACGTTTTGTTCGGTCTGATTAGATTTCACAGAAACTTCGGACACAAGTTAGTCGCCTGCTATCTAGATTTCTAGTCGTCATTACTGGGTATTCAATATATATGTGGAAAATTCATGGAAAAAAAAATCAAAAATCAATTACTTTTAAATAAATGTTAGTTATTATAATTAAAAGTATTGTTGTTCAGATTGTCACATGCCTTAATAAAATGTAGGTCATGGATTTGAATTTACATAATGTGATTTATTCTATTAGTAATATTTTATAATTAAAAATAGCATGCAATTATTGTATTTTATTTAACTTATAAAATAAAAAAAATAGAATTTTATTTATTTATTTTATTATATCAAGAAGTATTTACATTGTATATGACGCTGAAAGAGATGTGTTATTAATTTTCTCTTGATTTTACATAAGATATAAAAATTATCAATTTATTTATTTATATATTTGATTATATTATGAGTTTTTTGAATTCTTAAAGAAAATAGAATTGAGATAATATATTTTAAATCATTTTGATATAATCGTCAATGAAAGTTAGGGCATAGAGGGACTCGAAAGGGTCCCATCACTATGGATTAATTTCAAGGGTTTAGATGAAATTATAATATACTTTTGTTTAAAAGTTTATGTTTGTTGCTTGCTTACAAAGCATCTTTCACAAGTTTCTAACTTGCTTTCATTTTTAGATAAATCTATTATTAAATTGTGACAAACCATATAATTCATGTTGCTAGTATTTGAATGTCCTAACCTTTCGTCCCAACACTAAATTTCATTTTTTGATTGCATAGAGAGACACTTTTTTTGTAGTATCATTGAATATGAAGAGACCATCTTTCTTAATACCTTGTGCTATAATGGATTTGTTTTTATTTTAATCTTAACAAGGTAATTAATTATTTTTTCATTTTATTTCATAAGAATAGAAACAATTGAATGATGAGTTTAATGATCTTGGAGAGTCTAGACCCTTCTTATATGGATTCCTAAAGTTTTCATACTTCATTGGGTGATTCTAAATTTTTTATGTGAAGGAGAAAATCATCTTCAACACTTCTTAAAATAATAGAAATGGCTTCTTGAGATTTATGTTTAAAAGATATTAAAAGATTAGGATCTATATTTCTACCTAAAAGCTATTTTTCATACCATCAATAATGGCCCATAGATTCCTTGCCATGAATTTAGCTTTTATTCTATTTTTTTAAATAGAATAATTATTCTCATTTAGCATTTAAGCCTTGTTGATTCTCAACATATGAGTCATCATATTATGTTTAATTCAATTGAAATAATATTTTTATATATTTACTAAAATGGAAGAATATTTTAGCAAGGAAACATTAAAAAAATAGTTTATTGTTTTTTAAGCAAGAATGTAGAAAATTTTAAAAATAATCAATTTAACTTGAAAGAAATGCCTCTTTATTTAATTATTTGCAACCAAAAAATTATGTTGATTTTTAAATCAAGATTTTAAATTAATATTTTTTTTAAAATAATGTCTCATTTACTTTGGTATATACAATAAACATAAAATATACAATATGTATTATATTTCTATTTTACTAATAAAAAGGAGAAAGAAAATAGAACAAGTCAACATAAAAGAAACTAAATATTCTATTTTAATAAAATTAATATATTAAAATAGGGTGGAAAAAGCATAAATCTTATATTATATAAGCCTTTTCATTTGAGGTTATTCATTTTTTAAATGTAGAGAGGAATTAAGAAGAATTTTTAGAAAAAGAATGATGGTTGCACAAATTTGAGCTTATTCGAGAGGCAAAGAGAAAAAAGAGAGGAGACAAAATTCACTGTAGGCATGGTGAATTTAATTTGAAGTCTTTTATTTTTTAATAAAAAATGAAAGTGGATTGCATCCATACAAGTTGTAGTCACACTAGTGGTGATGACCATTGTGGGAAAACATCCTTTTAGGTGTGGTCACATGGTGGCATAGCTATTAAAGGCATTTCCACACTACTATATGGTTGCACAACACCTAAAAAGGCTTGTAGTCTTTATAAGGATTGTGACCTTTGTTAATTATAGCCCTTCTATATATATAACATAAAAGGCCTAAGAGTTGAAACCAAAAAAGGGCATCATCGCTTGGAAGTTGGTGTATAACATAACTAGGACCAAGTCTGTTGAACCTTAGAAGCCAAGATGCTAGTTGTAAAACTAGTGAGGCATTGACCTAGCTAGGAGAAAAAACTACATACTCTAATGTAGAATATTAACAATAATATTTTAAAAATTTGGAGAACTAATTGAAAATAAGCCCAAAAACCACCTATCATCTAACCCTTAACAAATAACCATAATAGTTTGAGAACTAAAATGGGGATCAAGGAAAACTACATATGCCCCAAACATTCGCAAAAAACATAATTATATTTTCACAATAAAAAGCCTTACTAGGAAGAGCCATAATTGCAACCTCTTCTAAGTCTTTGCTATCATGACTTTCAAAAAATGCCATAATCATGTCCATGGGTAGAGCCACCTTTATACCCTTTCCAATTTCCTCCATATAGTGCTCCATGAATTGTTACCTTTTCTTAGTTGTATTTAAATGATTAAGGGGGAAATTAAAATAACCTTAGATTGATGAACCACATCCTCTATATTGTCATGAAGTAAAGAAGAAGCAACCACATTCAACAACAATGAAGCACATGATAGACTCATAGTTGTGTTGAAAATATTCCTCCTTCCCCATGTGTTCCCAAGGTTGAGCAAAAGATCCACTATAGATAAATGAATTCCCATGCTTGAAGCCTTGTTCATGTCCTTGGTGAGCTCCCAAATTTTGACCACCTAGTGATGAAGTTCAAGGTTTTTAATCTCCTTCTCCACATACACCATGAATTTTATAATCATTTCTTCCCCTAACACACATTTCTTTCTCTACTTTGTAACCTTCTCTAGCAGGTTTTCTCCTTCCCCTTATGCCTTCCTCCTTTTCTCCCTACCCCCAACAAAGAACCTCCCTAGAGTATTATATTTCATAAAGCCACAAAAAACCAACAACAAATAAAGCCATATA
>VDFB02346571.1:0-18005 GCA_007258455.2 Sequoia sempervirens
TTTTTTAATATTTATTGTAAATACCAATATTTAATAATAAAAAAAAAAGATGATCATTTAGTGTTGATGATAATTAATAATTTTTTTCTAATAAATATCTATGCTTTCATAATCAATAAATAATTTTATTAACTTTTTAATAAATTTTTAATTATTTATGCAAAATTATTTAAAATATTTGAATGAATATTTAATTTTTGTGAAATTTTTTGGAGAAAACAAAGGGGTAAAAACTTTATTAGAAATCAGAAAAGAGCATTACAATAATAACCACAGGACCCAGTCCCAGAAAACAAGGCAAAAACCCCACAACATAAAACAAAATCAACTATCCCCATGTATCCTCCTATCCTCTTCCAAGAACCGGTCTAAATCCAGATGCAGCTCAGGGTTAACTTGATCCCAATCCTCAACCTTCCAACCACTATCTTGCTCAGAGGCCCATTTGGCCAAGCAGTCAGCAGCACGATTCCACTCCCTTGGGATGTGAACAAAGGATGCCTCCTCCATCTGAGAACTAACTTGAAGAATCCGTTGAACCACCGAAGCCAACTGCCAATTTATATCAGATATCTTTCGCTCATTCAAGAGATTAATCAAAATCTGTGAATCAACTTCACATATAACCTTTCTCCATCCCAAAGCAAGGGCCCTCTCAATAGCATGAAGAATTTCCAGACCCTCCATGAAGTTAACAGTCTTCACCCCCTCATGTATAGAGAACAGAAAAATCACCGACCCATCTGAGTCCCTGCCAACCCCACCAATTCCAACAGGCCCAGGATTTCCCCTAGAAGAACCATTAGTATTGATCTTTAAAAATCCATTGGGAGGAGGTAACCACCTTCCAACCCGTTGAACCCTCTTTTTCCCATGCCTACAGTTCCTGGAACTGACAAAAGATGAATGAATTTCTTGAAGACCTAGTCTTGCCACCAACTCAGCATCACCTCTCTCCAAGGGGAAAACCACATCACATTTAGCTAAAACTGACTCCTGCACCATTCCTAGCATACGCATCCAAACTTGCCGACCCACCAACTTCTGATCATGAAAAATTCGGTGGTTCTGCTCCAGCCAAATCTGCCAAAGCAGAAAGGTAGGGCCCACGAACCAAACTTCCTGCAAAAAGGAAGCCATAGAAGGAGGTCTTCCCATACTATCCCAGAATTCAACCAAAGAGCATGCATGAATACAAGGAAGCTTCCACACCTCCCACCACCAATGCCAAAGTTGCACAACAAAGGGGCACCGAAAGAACAAATGCGAAGAATCCTCTTCCGCTCCCCCACACAAAACACAAATTGAAAGTCCCTGAAATCCCCGTTTACAAATGTTATCCCAGGTCAAGCACCTATTCCAAGCTAAAGTCCAAATAAAGCAGATGCATTTAGGCCACGAGAGTTTATTCCACACCTTTTTCCACCAATGAACCTCTGCCCCAGTTAGCTTCTGAGCCAATAACACCTGATAACCAGAAGCAACAGAGTAAACCCCCTTAGGATTATGGGTCCAAGCAAGAATATCCTCTTCCAAAAGAGAACTACAACTCCTACTATGAAGAATCTTGTGAAGCTCAGCACTTTCTTCCGCAAGTCCCAAATCTGGCCACTCTGCGGGATCCTTCCAATGAGCTACCTCCAACTGACCAAAAGAAGCAACAGACTTGAAGTCACTCACCCTAGCCCAGCCAGCCTCGAGAAATCTTTGGCACAAAGGAAGTAGATTGGGGAACTGAGAAGTAAGTGGAGGGAATCCATCCCAAGAATCCGACCAAAAGAGAGCTTCAGTTCCTCGTCTACAGATCCAAAATAAACCTTCCTTAATAAGCTTTGCACCCTTCTGAAGAGTATTCCAAATCACTGAACCTTTCCCCTCAAGAGGGTAACGAGGGAGATCCTTCTGTGGAATCCCTGGGAAATACTTATGAGATAATATCCTGGCCCACGGCTGATCCTGTTCCACACACCATCTCCAAAATAGCTTAGCAACCACAGCCACTCCAGATAACGCAGACTGTCGAAGACCAAGACCACCAAATTGCTTTGGGCTGCACACAACATCCCACCTAACCAGGCTCCACTTGGAAGAAGCCAAACTTCCCGCCCATAAGAACTGCCTTTCAAGAGAATCCAACTCCCTCAGAAAACCCATCGGAGCCACCTGAAGCATACATCTGTATGTAGGGAGAGCCTGCACCACTGACTTGAGAAGCTGAACCCGCCCCGCAAAAGACAACCATCTGTGGGTCCAATGATTAACTTTTGCACGGAGCTTATCAATAATATTCTGCCAAGAACCCTTGGGAAGATGGCGAACAGAAATTGGGAAACCTAGATAAGTCAAAGGGAGAACCCCTATCTGAAACCTTAAGATATTAGCAATTCTTCTCTGTATGGGGCTCGGTGTGTTGAAGAAGAAAATGGAAGACTTCTCCTCATTAATCAATTGTCCTGAAGCAACAAGATATATGTCCAACACCTGCCTCAAGTTAGTAGCTTCCCTAACAGTAGCCATCCCCATCAGGGCAGTATCATCAACAAACTGCAAATGAGATTGCGGAGGCAAGTCTCCACCCCATTGCCAACCTTGAATGATGCCAAGCTCCACCCTTCTTTTCAACAAACGGCCAAGGCCTTCCACAAGAAGCAGAAAAAGATACGGAGAAAGAGGATCCCCTTGGCGCAAACCCCTAGAGGCACCAAAAAGTTCAGAATGATCTCCATTTATCAAAACTGAGAAGGAAACAGATGTGACACAGCTCATGACCCATTGGATCCACTCCTCACCAAAACCAAAAGCAACAAGGATCTTCTGCAAAAAAGACCATCTAACCCTGTCATAAGCCTTAGCCATATCCAGCTTAATGAACATATCCTTCTCATGGGAGTTGTCCATGGAGTGGATGGTCTCCATAGCAATGACAACCCCATCAAGAATCTGCCGACCTGCCACAAATCCACTATGTTCCTCCAAAATCAGCAGTTTAAGCCACTTCTTCAATCTCTCAGCCAATAACTTTGAAATGATTTTATAAGCCACATTGCAAAGAGAGATAGGCCGGAACTGAGATAACCTATCAGCCCCTTCACACTTGGGTATGAGAGCAAGGAAGGTGGAGTTCAGAGCACGAAGCATCTGTTTATTCCTTTGGGACTCAAGGACAACAGCCAAAAGATCCAACTTTATGATATCCCAGAATTCCTAAAAAAATTCAATCGGGAAACCATCGGGACCAGGAGCTTTACCCTTCTTCATCTGAAACACAATCCCCTCTAGCTCATCAAGAGAGATATCTTTCATCAAATACTCATTCGCCTCCCTGGAGACCAACTGAGGAAAACAAGAAAGAACCTGTGCTTCCTCAACAGAGCCCCCTTGTGAATCCTCCCTAAATAAAGTAGCAAAATACTGAGATGCCTCAGTAGAGATTTCTTGAAACGAGGCAAGACATTCACCCCTATCATTCACCAGAAAAGGAATGGAATTACCATGCCTCCTATCCTTCACAGAATTGAAGAAGAAGGCGGTGTTTTTATCACCTTCCTGTAACCATTCAACTCGGGCCTTTTGCTTCCAATAGATTTCTTCCCACAATTCAAATTCCTCAACCACTTTCAAAGTCTTAGCCTCCTCCCTTAGAAGATCCTCAGAGGCCCCATTCTCACGAATCAACCGCGTAATATTATTCAACTCCTCCTGTGCGGCAACCTTAGCATGAAAGATATTACCAAAACATCACCGATTCCACCTTTTAAGCTGATATTTGACAAACTGAAGAAGCTTGGAGAATGTGTACATTGCCGTACCAAAAGTTGGTCTACCAATCCGCCACCACTCAGCCACATAATCATGAAGAGTGGGATCCCGTAACCACATAGGCTGGAACTTGAATGAGGGAGACCGAGGCCCCCGTGCAGAGATAATACTAAGCTTAATAGGCCAATGATCAGAACCTCTCCAATCAAGAATTTCAGATCGAGTGGACCATAAGTCTCCAACCCAATAATAGGAAACCAAGAATCGATCTAGCCTCTCAACAACACAACTCTCACCAATTCTCCTATTATTCCAAGTGAAGCGACCATTACTTGGCAGAACATCAATAAGATTTAATTCATAAATGCTATCTTTGAATAATAGAGCAGAAGGCTCCAACCTAGGAATTCCACCTCTTTTCTTAGACAACTCCACAATAGCATTAAAATCGCCAG
This sequence comes from Sequoia sempervirens, assembly GCA_007258455.2. NCBI lineage: Eukaryota > Viridiplantae > Streptophyta > Pinopsida > Cupressales > Cupressaceae > Sequoia > Sequoia sempervirens. The sequence goes on from VDFB02346571.1 coordinate 4,215, forward strand.
CCATAACCCACGGATGGTAAGGAGCTAAGCTACGAACAAAATGAAGATGGGACCATAGAAGTTGCTTACCCAGAAACTCAACAGGAGCATACACATTAGAGAGGAGAATACACTCACCAGTCTCATACCAAGAGGCGACAAGGGATATAGAGGATCTAGAGGACAGCCACCATAGGGGGAAAATCTTCTGAGGGTTCCAAAAGCAAGCCACCCCTCCAGAAGCACCAAGAGCCCCCACACACTGGCATTCACCATATTTCCACAGCTTAGGAGCCATGGCCAACATATTATCTATAGATACTTTAGTCTCCTGAAGAAAAAGAACATCTAGAGAATGATTCCTAACCAAATCACGAACAGCTTTTTGTCGAGGGCCACTGTTCAAGCCCCTTACATTCCATGAGAGAACAATCATTTCTGGGGGCATGAAAAATGTGAATCAAGAGTCTTGACTGACCCTGACTGCACCAAAGTTTCCCCAGTTAATTTAATCTTCTCCATATCCTTTTTCCTTCCCAGCTTGGAAGTCCTGTCACCAACCCCTTTCTTCAGTTCATTTTGCTGAATACCCAAATGAGAGGAGGCCAAAGAGCTCTTCCCCACATCCTTGCCTCCTTTCAGGGGTAATGGGGAACCACCTCCACCACTCTTTGAAGCTCCAATAGAAGATTCTTGTTCAGTCTGGACAATCAATTGTTGATCTGTATCCATCTGCCCAACCCTAATCTCCTGCACAACCTGCATGGCCTCCACTGGTGGCCCATCCTGTCCTGTACCCAAAGTTCCCTGATCCAAGTTTAGCAACCCCGGATTCACTTCCTCCTGGCTGAGATCATCCAGCACCTCAAACCTATTAAAAGTTTCATCATCCTGCCTCTCCCTCAAGGTCCGCTTCTGGCCCCGATTCCTATTGCGAGCCTTAACAGGGACATAACCATCATCTCCATTACCATCACCCGGAATAGGCTCCTTACCATTATCAGTCCTAGGAGGATTACGAGAAGGCTGAGAAGGTTGGGGCCCCACAGGCTTAGCCCTAGGGCATCTACGCTGCAAGTGACCATATTCATGACAAAGGCGACACCGAAAAGGTAGGGTTTCGTAATCTAGCTGTTGAACCCAAGTATATGATCCAACACTCACTTCAACAGAATCTGGTAGTGGCTTGCTTAAATCAATTTCTACACAGATACGAGCAAAAGTCATTACCTTTTTATACTGCATCTGTTGTGAAGACCCAACAGGTTTACCGAGCATTGAAGCCACCAAATGCAACACGTCATCTCGCCAACACTCAACTAGAAACCACGGCAACCAAACCCAAACTGGGATCCGACTCAGTATTGCCTCAGTCGAGTTGAAGCCAGCATGCCATGGCTTGATAAACAAACCCACCTAGTTATAAAAATAGGGGCCACCCTCGAAGACCTAATTCTGATCTGCCATACAATCAAAAGAGACCATAAAAAAGTTGTTCGCAAGGAGCCTAATCTCCATCTCCCCCTCCGGCATCCAAGTCCGCTAAGCCCAGGATTCCAAAAATTGCAGCAAGACTCTCAAACCCATGAACTTGCAATAAAAAGAGTTCCTTGAATAGTATTCAATATCATCTGCAAGCATTTCCATCGGTATAATCAACTTCGGTCGCTCTTTGCATCTTTCCAAACACCCATTAATCTTCGTTATTCAGGAATCACTAACCGATCCTAGATCATTCATCTCCATCTCTGAAGAAAACAGTGTATTATCAAAAACATTCACTCCATGCGTCGAAGGCTTCGAACCAAATGTTGATTGGAAATCCAATTTGGGGCTAGCCCCAAATGTTTCCCCACCCTGCATAGCAAAAAACAAGATCCCCAGCAGGCATGCAAACCCCCAAGACACTTTTGCAAGAAATGAAAAAAAGGAAAAGACCCCAAGGGAAGGATCAAAACCCTTCCACCCACAAGCCACCCAAACGGCAGCAAGAAGGCCTCCAAAAAAGAAAAAACCCCACCACCACAACCCTGATAGCTTAAAAAAAACCCCCCCACAACACAGAAGCGAGCAACACATAGAGAACGAGCTAGGGCATGATCGCCTAGCTTTCGGCTTACCGAGAAACGAATGTACATCTCTATTATCATTTCAGAACTTGTCTCAATGCATTGTGTTTTAGATCAATTTTCTAGAAAATGAAAAACATAAAAAAATATTTTTAAATTTATCTTCCTTCTAAATATTTATCTTAAATCATTATTAACTATAATAATTAATCAAATATCCAAATGTAAAAAATTACCACATTTAAAATTATACATCAAATAATAATAATAACTTTAACAATGAAAATATAAAAAAAATATTTAAATTTATCTTCCTTCTAAATTTTTATCTTAAATAATTTTGCATAAATAGTTTAAAATTAAATTTTCTAGAAAATGTAAAATATAAAAAAATATTTAAATTTACCTTCCTTCTAAATATTTATCTTTAAAAATAAATTTTAACTATAATAATTAATCAATAATAAATTTATCTTCCTTCTAAATATTTATCTTAAAAAATGACTTTTAACTATAATAATTAATCAATAAATATTTTTATTACAAATATCCACACCATTCAAGTAATTGTTTATAAAGACTATCGATGAACCCGGATACAACCATTCAACAATAACACCCCAACGGAGTTTCTGAACCTTGGTGGCGGGAACAACAATGCCACCTATAAACCATCACACCATGCCAATACCGGCAGAAGTTAGTGCACCATTATTATTATTTAAAAAAATATTTATCTAAAAAAATAAAAAAAGAAGCTCACAACTTTTTTATATTTTTATTTATTATATTTGCATTTTTCATAAATTACATCAAAAACTTTTTAATACGACTTAAAAAAATGATATAAACAAATTAGATTCCATAGCCATTTTAGATGGTCCCCTTAATCTTAAACATCTTTAGAAATTATCAACTATGCATTAAAAAATATAAAACAAATAATTAAAGTAAATTATTGACCCCAAACTTCCCTCAACAATTTAAAAATATTATAATGATATGCTCCCAACACTAATCTATTATAATTACCTCTTCATTTTTTTAATATTTTTAATAGTCTACCAAAAATGTCCCCTTTCATATGATAAACAAGATAATGACATTTAATATAAAAAATATAAAATCAAATGCAGTTGTTAAATGAAACAAGGTGGCAAAGGGGAGTGAAAAAATGCAGAAGCAAAAAGGAGCTGATGGGGAGACATGGTGGAGGATGGCTGCCCTGGAGAGAAGGCAGATGAAGATGGTAAACACCAGCAGGTAGATCACATCCCACAATGGGTGTTTGAAAGCGAAACACAGGTGGATAGAGTGCCACCCACACTTTCACAAGATGGAGAATTCGAGGAAAAGCAAGATCACAACCAAGGAAGAGAAGATTAATAGGGATTTTTGAAATGGATCTCTCACTCTCTCTTGAAATGGCTATCTCACGGTTCTCCCTAGCATTTTGGTTGGTGCATCATTGTCTTTGGTGCGTCGTTGGTTGTGGGTGCACCGATGTCTGCTGGTGCAGGTTGGTTGTTGGTTATTATTAACCGACTTTCTTAAGGTTAATTTTGGTCATTGTTGGGTTTTGCTACCCTCTTGAAGTTCCTTTGCTAGCTTCAGGAATAGTTGTTTGCTAGTGTGGCATCCAACTTCTTAAGGTCCGAGTTTGGCCATTGTTGGGCTTGATGTTGCTGGCTCGCGAGTGCTTATTGATGGTTCATTACCTATTGTTGGGGCACCACTATCTTCTCCTGGTGGCTCTCAACCTTTGCCTAGTATTTTTCCTGGTTCTGATTTTCCTCCCTTAGTGTCTAGGTTGTTGCACGTCGAGGTACCCCTTCCGTGTCCTACTTCTCAGTCCTTTGCTAAGGTGGTTGGGTCTAGAGGTAAAACCCCTTCTTCTCCTCTACCCTCTTTTAAGGGTAAACCCTTACGGTGTTCTTTTTTTGTCCCTACTATTATTTGTGGGCGGGAGGTGTTAGATAAAGAAGAATATTTTTCTCATTCTGCTCTTATTTGTAGATTTAATGGTTTATGGCCTTCCCTCCCAAATTTGCACAAATGAGTTTTGGAGTCTTGGAGGCCTATTGTTGAGGATAGGATTGAACTCTATCCTTCAGCTAGGGGTTTTTTTGTGGTTGTCTTTCAATCTGAGGAGGATAGGGCTTGGGTGTTGGAAGGGGGTGTTTGGTTGTGGGAGAAGCACTCGCTTTCTCTCCAGCCTTGGTTCCCTTCTTTCAACCCTCTTTCTAAATTTATTAGTGTTGTTCTTACTTGGGTCAAACTTCCTAACTTTCCCCTTCAATTTTGGACTCCTTGCTTTGAGTCCATTGGATATGCTATTGGTAGGTTTATTATGGTTGATTCATCTTCTCTTATTTATGATCATCCTACTTTCGCCTGCATTCTTGTGGACGTTGATACCTCAAAAGATTTACCTGGGGAGGTCATTTTGATGGTGGGGGCTAGACCATGGTCTCAAATTCTTGATTATGAAGGACTTCCTTTCTATTGTAGGAGGTGCTTTTCTACAGGTCATTTGGCTACTGATTGTCAGAAATCTCATCAAAGTTATGCTACTTGGTGGAAAGATGCTATTCGTGAGCATCCTACTATGGGAGAATCTTTGGATGATGATTCTGGGGATGATTTTGGGGATGATATCTTGGCCCCTAAATTCGATCCTTCTTTTGTTGATGGTTCACAGTTGCCTTCTGTTGTTGTTGGGGCTTCTAGTTTTGTTGTTGTTGCCGGTGATGTTGGTCCATCTGCAATTGTTGGTTCGTCTACAATTGCTACTAATGCGGTTGGTTTGCCTACTTTTGTTGTTGCGATTGGTGAGGTTGTTGTTGTTGCTGCTAATGATTTTGTTGATGGTGTTGTGACTGCAAGTTTATCTGCAGCTCCTGTTGCTGCTGTTGGTTGTGGGAATGACATTCTGGGTACTTTGGTGGCTTGTCCCCTGTCCTCCCCTTGCTCTAATCCTTTGGAGGATGATCTTTCTTGGATGGTTGTACAAAGAAGGAAGAGAGGTCTTCCTAAGCATAATCAGTCCTCTCAATCTCTTGTTAAGTTTGTTCATGGTGGTCGAAAGACTGCACATGTGGTTTAGCTCTGTTGGGGCTCGTTGTTGTTTGGCTGTTGGTATTCTTTGTTGATCTTTTGAGTAGTTGTTTGTATCTTTTGTTATTTTTGGGTTTTTGGGATGTTGCTGGCTGTCTAGTGTTGTATCTTTTGAGCAGCATTTTGTGCCTAAAGTTGTAAAGGGTTTCGGGTCCAGCTAAAACTTATTTTCCCATATAATCAAAACTAGGGAAGAAGAGATTTCAAAGGTGAAGGCAAAAGAGGAGGGTTCTAGGACAAGGATGGAGCGTGTAGTAGAGGTAGGGGGAAAATGGAAAGTTGGAGCATGCGAGGCTTAAGGTGTGGGTGGTTCTAGGAAAATGGACGCCATGGAAAACCGTCATACTTAAATTGGCATCACAAGGGCAGTGGCATTTAGAAATGCAAAACAAATTCTCGAAAGTGAAAGGATCAGGAAACCCTAAACCAGAGAACAAAGGAAAATGGGTTGTCAAACAGGAGAAGAATTCAAATTTGGGAGAAGAATGAATCAAAGAGATTGGGAACTATACAGAAGGAAAGTGAATAAGAGGAAATTCCAAAACAAAGAAAAAGGAGTGAGAGAGGTGGAAAGTTTGCGACCTCGAGGAAGCAAGTTGTATCAAATGCCATCTGAAGCGATTGAACCAAGAGTGACCAGATTGATGGATAGAGCTTTGTTTTCCAAGTGGAGTGGACCGAGATGCCCTAGGGAGGAGATCAAAGCTTGGTGGAAAAACACCTTCAAGGATTAGGTAAGCATCCACCACTTACCAAATTATTTCTTTCTTATAGAATGCTTAGATCAACAATTAAAGTTGGAAATAGTAGAAGGAAAACCCCTGTTTTGGAAAGACCATACTTTCATTGTCCTAGAGGTGGAGATCAAACTTGACCTCTAGAAATTATACAATAGTCAGATCTCTACAGGATCAAACTAGTGGACACGCCTCCCGAGGAATTTTGGAATGTATAGAGGCTATGGTGAGAATAGGAAATGCCCCAGGAGTTTGTCTAGGGGTTGATGAGGACTTCATAAATGGAAAAGATGGTGTAGAAGCCTGCATTCTAGTAGAAATAGATGAGGGAGTTGGAATCTACAAGAAACTAGAAATTTTGAGCAAGTATGGAAGTTGGCAACAGGAGATAGAAGTATGGGAAGGAAGAGAGATTAAAAAATTCCTTTTTAGAGAAGCTTTCCAAGAAGGCTCTTCAAACAGGGGAAATGGGATCAGTGAATGTGGAAAGGACCTAAAAGAAACATAGGATGAAACATCCCAGGGAGATGAAACTCGTCCCCCAGAAGACTCGTCCAAGAATGGAGGATCAGATCCAACGAGAAAGAAGTGCAAAGGAGAAAATAAGACTAATGGTAAGACATCCCTTCCAATGAAGACATAGTTGGGGATGGTGTCCTCCCAGGTAGAAGAAGCTCTCAACGCTCTCTTGGGCGATACATAGGAATTCCAGAAGGACATCAGTGCTCAACTTAGGGAGCTTTCCAAGGAAATAAATGGTGCAGAGAAGGAATCCCTAGAGGTAGGAGAAGAGACTAGGAAGGAAATGCAGAGCAACAAAAAAGATGGAGAAGAAGAACTCCAGGGGGAAGAGGAAAACTTCTCACAGTCTGAAGGAGAGGAGAGTGACCAATTCTCATAAGGAGTAGAAGAAATCTGGGAGGAGACAGAGGAGGGAGAGTTGTTTGAAGAAAGGTTTCTTGAGTAGACCAAATCAAAGATAAATAAACCAAACATAAAAGATAAATCCAATAAATAAAGCTAAGTTGCTAATGGCAGTCAATTCCACAGGACAAAAAAAACTAATTGTTGGGAAGGATGTCCTCCTTCCCAGGGCGGAATGAGGATCATAACATGGAATGTCAGGGGCATTAATTCCCTTGAAAAATGGCGCATGGTCAAGCGCCAAATTGACAGATAAAAAGAGAACATAGTACTAATCCAGGAGTCAAAATGGAGTAAGGAGGAAGGACAGAGGAGATTGCGTAGTTGTAGATAATGGAAAGGCCAATTCAAGGAGGTGACAAGAGCGTCTGGTGGCCTAGGAGCATTATGGAATCCTCTATCAGTAGATGAGGAAGTGGAAAAAGAAGATGACAATTGGAAATTGATAAAATTCAAGGGTTTGAGGAAACATGAAATATTCTTCATCATCAATGTATACAACCCAATAGCTACAGTGGAAAAAAGCCAGGTGTGGAACAAAGTAACAAGTGAAATAGAAAATCAAAAAAATGAGAAAGGGTTAGTAGCTGGGGAATTCAAAGCAACCTTGAATAATGAGGAGAAGCAAGGAGGCTTGGGAAGAGCAACAACCATTGAAAGAGACTTCCAAGAATTTGTAGATGGAAATTAGCTAAAGAATTTGCAGACCAAAAATGGAACCTTCACATGGTCCAACAGAAGGAAGGGTTTCACCAACATAGCAGAAAGGTCAGATAGATTCTTGCTCTGGGGAGACTGGGGAGTGGCAGTAGCCACTCAAGAAGCCCACATCCTACTTTTTACAGGGTCAAACAATTTCCCTGTCCTACTGGCATTTGGGCAGGATGAACCCCCTAAAGAATGCCCATTCAAGTTTGAAAATATGTGGCTGAGAGATGAACACCCACCGGATCTAATTGAGGGTTGGTGGAATGAGATCAAGTTTGGAGATAAATCAGAATTATTCAAGATTAACAAAAAGCTAGGATATATCAAAAACAAACTCAAAGAATGGAATAAGTCCCATTTCAAGAACATATTCTAGGAGAAAGAAAGGCTAGAGCTAGAGATCGGATCCTTGAATGAACCTATAATAGAGAAAGGGATGGATGCAGTTGTTTTTGAAAATGAGAAAAGTTTGAAAGAAGAACTAGTAGAAATTTTGAAGAGGGAAGAATGCTTCTGGAGATAGGAATCAAGAGAGACATGGCTGAAAGAAGGAGATAGGAACACCAAATACTTCCACAAAACAACAATCTCCAACCGAAGTAGGAACATGATTGTAGAAATCAAAAAATCCAATGGGGAAGAAACCCAATCTATGGAGGAGGTGAACAAAGGAGGCTGATCCAGTTCTTTGAAGACATTCTAAAATAGGAAAGCTAGGAAAATAGAGTGACAAGGAAAAGTCTGCTAAGCTCAATCCCCACAATCATAAAGGAAGAACAAAATAGGTGGTTATATCATAAGATTTCTTTGGAAGAAGTTTTCCAAATGAATCCAGACAAGGCTCCAAGCCCTGATGGATTCCCAGCAAGTTTCTTTCAAAATTTTGGGATGTAGTGGGGAAATATCTATGGGCGGAAATGGAAGAATCAAGGAGGAAAATGACAATGCTGGGGGCAGTAAATCATACATTTCTGGCCCTAATCCCCAAGAAAAAAGATTCCACAGATAATGAGTGACTTCAGACCAATTGCTTTATGCAATTTAGTGTATAAGGTGGTCACCAAAATAATAGCAAACAAACTCAAGGAAGTCCTGAATGATGTCATATCAAAAGAACAGAGTGGATTTGCTCCAGGGAGGTCAAAAGCAGAAGGAATAATCATTGCTCATGAAACCATCCACTCAGCCAGGAAAAATAAAGATGTTTGCATGGTGCTAAAATTAGACATTTTCAAAGCCTATGATATGGTAGATAGAAAATTCCCCCTGGAGGTGCTGGGGAAATTTGGATTCAAATAAAATTGGATTAACTAGATAAGAAGTTGTATATCAACAACCAACAAGAATTTTTTTATAGATAAGAAGTTGTATATTAAAAAAGACATTTTATGATGTAGCAAGAATTTTTTATTTTGAAGAAATGAATTTTTAATATTTTTTAAATATATTAATTTTAAAACATATTTTCTCTAACAATAAATTTGGGATATTTCTTTTATATGTAATCTTTAAAATGTGTATTTTCATTCTTTATTAATTTTATTATGGCATAAGATTATGAAGGGAGAAATGAAAAAATGTAGAAACTGAGCTAGTTGGGGATATATTGTAGAGGATGGTTGTTCAAGAGAGAAGGCGAATGAAGATGGCAAATTGCAGCAGGCAGATCACATCCAACAATGGGTGTTTGAAAATGGAACCTGGGTGGATAAGTGTCACCCGCACTTTCGCAAGATGGAAATCCCAGAAAAGCAAGATCAAAACCAGAGAAGTAGATTTCAAGGTGAAGGCGAAAGAAGGGTTCCAGGACAAGGATGGAATGCAATAGGGCATTAGAAGAAAAAGGAAAGTTGGAGCACACGAGGCTTAAGGCGTGGAAGGTTCTGGGAAAAAGGACGCCATGGAAAATTGTCGGACTTCAACTAGCGTCACAAGGGCAGTGGCATTCAGAAACGCACCAGCAAAGTCTAGAAAGTGAAAGGATCGGGAAACCCTAAGCTGAAGAATAAAGGAAAAATGAGCCATCAAACAGGAGAAGAATTTGAATTTGGAAGAAGAATGAACCAAAGAGATCGGGAACTATTAGGAGAAGGAAAAGTGAATAGTTGGAAAATCAAAACAAAGGAAAAGGTGAGTGAGGGGGCGGTTTGCTGACCTCGGGGAAGCAAGTTGTATCAAATTCCTTTTGAAGCAATTGAACCAAGAGTGACCAGACTGGTGGACGGAGCTCTATTTTCCAAATGGAGTGGCCCAGGGTGCCCTAGTGAGGAGATCAAAGCTTGGTGGTGAAAAAATTTCAAGGACCGAGTAAGCATCCACCATTTACCAAATTCTTTATTTCTTATAGAATGTGTAGATCAACAATTAAAGCTGGAAATAGTAGAGGGGAAACCTCTATTTTGGAATGGCCATAGTTCCACTACCTAAATTGGAGATCAAATTTTAACCCTTGGAATTATACAATAAATTAAATCCCTACCTAGATCAAACCGGTGGATCTACCCTCAGAATTCTGGAATGTGGAGGCTATGGTGAGAATAGGTGATGCTCTAGGAGTGTGTCTAGGGGTTGATGAGGACTTCATAAATGGAAAATATGGTGAAAAATCCTACATCCTAGTAGAAATAGATGGAGTTGGAATCTACAGAACCTAGAAATTTGACAAAGTATGGAAGTTGGCAACAAGAGATAGAAGTGTGGGAAGGAACAGAGCCTAAAAAATTCCTTTCTAGAGATGCATTCCAGGAAGTCACTTCAAACAGGGAAAATGGGATCAGTGAAAGTGAGAAGGACCTAAAAGAAACAGAGGATGGAATATTCCAGGGAGATGCAACTCAATCCCCAGAAGACTCAACCAAGAATGGAGGGACAGATCCTGAGAGAAAGAAGTTCGAAGGAGAAAATAAGATTAGTGGTAAGACATCCCTTCCAAGGAAGACACGGTCGGGGATGGATTCCTCCCAGGTAGAAAAAGCTCTCAATGATCTCCTAGGTGACATGCAGGAACTTCAAAAGGACATTTGTGCTCAACTTAGGGAGTTGTCCAAGGAAATAAATAGTGCAGAGAAGGAATCCATGGAGGTAGGAGAAGAGATTGGGAAGGAAATATAGAGCAACATAAAAGATGAAGAACTCTAGGAGGAAGAAGGAAATTTCTCACAGTTTGAGGGAGAGGAGAGTGACTAGTACTCAAAAGGAGAAGAAGAAATCTGGGAGGAGGCAGAGGAGGGAGATTTGTTTGAAGAAAGGTTGCTTGAGCAAACCAAATCAAAGATAAATAAACCAAACATAAAAGAGAAAACCAAAAGGGGTTGGAAAAAAAACAAAGCTAAGTTGCTAATGGTAGGTAATGCCTTAGGATAGAAAAAACTGATAGCTGGGAAGGATGGCCTCCTTCCCAAGGTTGAATGAGGATTATAACATGGAATGTCAAGGGCATTAATGCCCCTAAAAAATGGCGCATGGTCAAGCGCCAAATTGACTGATCAAAAGCAAACATAGTACTAATCCAGGAGTCAAAATGGAGTGAGGAAGGAAAGAGGAGATTGAGTAGTTGGATACAATGGAAAGGCCAATTCAAGGAGCGACAAGAGTGTCTGGTGGCCTGGGAGTATTATGGAATCCTCTAACAGTATGTGGGGAAGTGGAAAAAGAAGATGACAATTGGCAATTGATAAAATTCAAGGGATTGAGGAAACATGAAATCTTCTTCATCATCAATGTCTATGGCCCAATAGCCACAGTGGAAAAAAGATAGGTGTGGAACAAAATAACAAGTGAACTAGAAAATCAAAAAAATGAGAAAGGGATAGTAGCTAGGGATTTGAATGCAACCTTGAATAATCAGGAGAAACAAAGAGCCTTGGGAAGAGCATCATCCATTCAAAGAGATTTCCAAGAATTTGTAGATGGAAATCAGCTAAAGGACCTACAGACCAAAAATGGAACCCTCACATTGTCCAACAGAAGGAAGGGCTTCACCAACATAGCGAAAAGGCTAGATATATTATTGCTCTGGGGAGACTAGGGAGTGGCAACAACCACTCAGGAAGCCCACATCCTACCTTTCACAAGATCGAACCATTTCCCTATCTTGCTAGCATTTGGGAAGGATGAACCCCCTAAAGGATGTCTATTCAAGTTTGAAAATATGTGGCTGAGAGATGAACACCTTCCGAAGCTAATTGAAGATTGGTGGAATGAGATTAAGTTTGGAGATAAATTAGAGCTATTCAAGATTAACAAAAAGTTAGGATATATCAAGAACAAGCTCAAAGATTGGAATAAGTCCCATTTAAAGAACATATTCTAGGAGAAAAAGAGACTAGAGAAAAATATCAAAGCCCTGAATGAACATATAATTGAGAAAGGAATGGATGTAGCTGATTTTGAGAACAAGAAATGTCTAAAAGAAGATCTGGCAAAAATTCTAAAGAGGGAAGAATGCTTCTGGTGACAGAAATCAAGAGAAACATAACTGAAAGAAGGAGATAGGAACACCAAGTATTTCCACAAAACAACAATCTCCAACCGAAGTAGGAATATGATTGCAAAAATCAAGAAAGCTAACGGGGAAGAAACACAATCTATGGAGGAGGTGAACAAGGAGGCGGTCAGATTCTTTGAAGACATTCTAAAATAGGAAAGCTAGGAAAATAGAGTGACAAGGGAAAGTTTGCTAAGCTCAATCCCCACAATCATAAAGGGAGAACAAAACAGGCGGTTATATCAGAAGATTTCTTTGGAAGAAGTAAGGAAGCAGTTTTCCAAATGAATCTAGACAAGGCTCTAGGCCCTGATGGATTCCCAACAAGTTTCTTTCAAAAAATTTGGTATGTAGTGGGGAAATATCTATGGGCGGCAGTGGAAGAATCAAGGAGGAAAATGACAATGTTGGGGGTAGTAAGTCATACATTTCTTGCCCTAATCCCCAAGAAAAAAGATCTGCAGACAATGAGCGACTTCAGACCAATTGCTCTATGCAATTCAGTGTATAGGGTGGTCACCAAAATAATAGCAAACAAACTCACGGAAGTCCTAAATGATATCATATCAAAAGAACAAAGTGGATTTTCTCTAGGGAGGTCAATAGCAGAAGGAATAATCATTTCTTATGAAACCATCCACTCATACAGGAAAAATAAAGATGCTTGCATGGTGCTAAAATTGGACATTCTCAAAGCCTATGATATGGTAGATAGAAAATTCATCCTGGAGGTGCTGGGGAAATTTGGATTCAAATAAAATTGGATTAACTAGATAAGAAGTTGTATATCAACAACCAATTTTTTTGTTCTGGTGAATGGGACTACCCATGGATTATTTCCCTCCACAAGGGGGCTAAGACAAGGTGACCAGCTCACCCCCTTCATGTTCATAATCATGACAGAGGTACTGGGGAGAGGGACTCAAAAGCTAAGAAGGGAAGGAAAATGGGCAGGACTCCATGTGGAAAATGGCATAGAGCCCCCAACACACCTACAATTTTCATCTGGCATAGTTCTAATGGGGGAGGCTAGCCAAAGAGAAGCAAAGGTGATCAAGAAATTTTTAGATGATTACTATAGCGCATCAGTGTAGAGCATTAATTGGGGGAAGTCAAAGGTATTTTTCCTCAACACTCAACCAAGTCTACAAAAGGACCTAGCCAAAATCCTTAACTTGAAAGTGGTAACACTACCAGGACACTTCTTAGGGACTCCCCTGTTTGCAGGAATAAACAAAAAGTGCTATCGGGAGAACTTGGTAAACAATTGCAAGAACAAATTGGGAACCTAGAAAGGCAAGTGGTTGTCCTCAGTAGGAAGATTATTAATGGTTAAATCAGTATTGTTAGCCATATAGGTGTATTCAATGTCATGTCTAAAGCTTCCTAAGGCAGTGGAAGAATCCCTAACTCAAATTTTTAGGAAGTTATTTTGGAATGGAACAGGGGAATAAAAAAAATTCCCTCTACTGGCTTGGGACAAGGTATGCACACCCAAAGAGGCTGGTGGGGCCGGGATCAAGCAGCTATCGATAATGAATCAAGCTATGGGGGCCAAACTGGTATGGGACCTGCACACAAAATGTGAGCGAAAGTGGGTTAGAATCGTGAGGAGAAAATATTTAGATTCAGACGATCCAACCAGAATTCTCACCATAATAAACCTGCCGAGAGGATCTGCAATATGGAACTTCATTTTGGAATGCAGAGACATTATATCTAAGCATGTAACTTGGGAGATCAGAGATATGATTCTTGGTGTGGGAAACCC